>JAPVXF010000044.1:10000-12500 GCA_030064385.1 Melaleuca quinquenervia
GATCGATCCGCGGGATCATGGATCATGGCGGGGATCGATCCCCCCCGATCATGGATCGTGGCCGGATCGATCCGCAGGATCATGGATCATGGATCATGGCCGGGATCGATCCGCGGGATCATGGATCATGGATCATGGCCGGGATCGATCCGCGGGATCATGGATCATGGCGGGGATCGATCCCCCCCGATCATGGATCGTGGCCGGATCGATCCGCAGGATCATGGATCATGGCCGGGATCGATCCGCCCGATCATGGATCGTGGCCGGGATCGATCCGCCCGATCATGGATCGTGGCCGGGATCGATCCGCCCGATCATGGATCGTGGCCGTGATCGATCCGCCCGATCATGGATCGTGGCCGTGATCGATCCGATCGATCATGGATCGTGGCCGGGATCGATCCGCCCGATCATGGATCGTGGCCGGGATCGATCCGCCCGATCATGGATCGTGGCCGGGATCGATCCGATCGATCATGGATGGATCCGCGGGATCATGGATCATGGCGGGGATCGATCCCCCCGATCATGGATCGTGGCCGGGATCGATCCGACCGATCATGGATCGCGGCCGGATCGATCCGCCGGATCATGGATCGTGGCCGGATCGATCCGCGGGATCATGGATCGTGGCGGGGATCGATCCGCCCGATCATGGATCGCGGCCGGATCGATCCGCCGGATCATGGATCGTGGCCGGATCGATCCGCGGGATCATGGATCGTGGCGGGGATCGATCCGCCCGATCATGGATCGTGGGTGGGATCGATCCGCTCGATCATGGATCGATCCGCGGGATCATGGATCATGGCGGGGATCGATCCCCCCGATCATGGATCGTGGCCCGATCGTGGATCGTGGCCGGGGTCGATCCGCGGGATCATGGATCATGGCCGGGATCGATCCGCGGGATCATGGATCGTGGCGGGGATCGATCCCCCCGATCATGGATCGTGGCTTGGATCGATCCGCGGGATCATGGATCGTGGCCGGGATCGATCCGTCCGATCATGGATCGATCCGCGGGATCATGGATCGTGGCGGGGATCGATCCCCCCGATCATGGATCGTGGCTTGGATCGATCCGCGGGATCATGGATCGTGGCGTGATCGATCCGTCCGATCATGGATCGATCCGCGGGATCTTGGATCATGGCGGGGATCGATCCGCGGGATCATGGATCGTGGCCGGATCGATCCCCCCGATCATGGATCGTGGCCGGATCGATCCCCCCGATCATGGATCGTGGCTTGGATCGATCCGCGGGATCATGGATCGTGGCCGGATCGATCCGCCCGTTCATGGATCGTGGCCGCGATCGATCCGCGGGATCATGGATCGTGGCTTGGATCGATCCGCCCGTTCATGGATCGTGGCCGCGATCGATCCGCGGGATCATGGATCGTGGCCGCGATCGATCCGCCCGTTCATGGATCGTGGCCGCGATCGATCCGCCCGGTCATGGATCGTGGCCGGGATCGATCCGCCCGTTCATGGATCGTTCATGGATCGTTCATGGATCGCAGCCCCGGTCGTTCAGTGCTGGTGGACTTCCGAGGGTCGTCTCTCAGTCCGGGATAAAATCGATCGTGGCCCGCTCGTCCATGGTCGATCCGGGGTCACGACCCGATCGTCCTTGGTAGCTCCCGGGTCACGACCCGATCGTCCATGGTCGATCCCGGGTCACGACCCGATCGTCTGTGGTCGATCCCGGGTCACGGCTCGCTCGTCCACCGGCGATCACGGATCATGTCCCGCTCACCTGCCCGTATCGTGGCCTGGGTCCATGGTCGATCCGGTTTCGTCTTCCCCTCGTCCATCGCAGCAACATGGACATCGATCGACCTCGGTCAACATGTGGCACCGAGTTTGCCACAACTCAAAAAGGGCATCAAAAAGTCACGCCTCAATGAACTTGGACAAGTCACGTACATGGCCCGATTTCTACTTCGCCGATCGTTTCTCATCCGATTTGATCCATTCTTCTTCCTAAATGTTGTTTGAAAAATTATTTTTCAACTTCCAACTTATTTTTCTAATTTTCTGCATTTTTTCAAATTTTCGGTATTTTTTCAAAAAAAAAAGTATCAAAAAAAAAAAAAAACCAGCCGTCCCCCAAAAAAATTTCTAACTCCACCATAATTTAGTTCACATTTTTCTAAGCATCCCTGCAAAAAATCTCATCAAAATTCAATTTCTACAATTTTTTAGAGACGTGGTGCCATCTCAAGCATGGTGAATGTCTCCTCCTGCTGGGAGGAAAAGTGCTCATACGGCTCTTTAGGGGGGTAGAGGTGCTCGAAGGCCTTGGCCGAGCAAAGGGCGATCGATGGCCGATGCATGAACCATGTCATGGGCACAATAATGAGTCGTATCACGGTTCAACGATCGATAAAATAGGCCACGATCGATCCCATGGAGCATCTCTAGACAAATATGGATCGTGACGGATGACTCGTGCATCGCGTGGCTCCCCTCACGCAAGCACCGTGGCCG
>JAPVXF010000044.1:22500-25000 GCA_030064385.1 Melaleuca quinquenervia
CATGGATCGTGGCCGGATCGATCCGCTCGTTCATGGATCGTGGCCGGGATCGATCCTTGGGATCATGGATCGTGGCCGGATCGATCCGCTCGTTCATGGATCGTGGCCGGGATCGATCCGCTCGATCATGGATCGTGGCCGGATCGATCATGGATCGTGGCCGGATCGATCCGCTCGTTCATGGATCGTGGCCGGATCGATCCGCAGGATCATGGATCGTGGCCGGGATCGATCCGATCGATCATGGATCGATCCGCGGGATCATGGATCATGGCGGGGATCGATCCCCCCCGATCATGGATCGTGGCCGGATCGATCCGCAGGATCATGGATCATGGATCATGGCCGGGATCGATCCGCGGGATCATGGATCATGGATCATGGCCGGGATCGATCCGCGGGATCATGGATCATGGCGGGGATCGATCCCCCCCGATCATGGATCGTGGCCGGATCGATCCGCAGGATCATGGATCATGGCCGGGATCGATCCGCCCGATCATGGATCGTGGCCGGGATCGATCCGCCCGATCATGGATCGTGGCCGGGATCGATCCGCCCGATCATGGATCGTGGCCGTGATCGATCCGCCCGATCATGGATCGTGGCCGTGATCGATCCGATCGATCATGGATCGTGGCCGGGATCGATCCGCCCGATCATGGATCGTGGCCGGGATCGATCCGCCCGATCATGGATCGTGGCCGGGATCGATCCGATCGATCATGGATGGATCCGCGGGATCATGGATCATGGCGGGGATCGATCCCCCCGATCATGGATCGTGGCCGGGATCGATCCGACCGATCATGGATCGCGGCCGGATCGATCCGCCGGATCATGGATCGTGGCCGGATCGATCCGCGGGATCATGGATCGTGGCGGGGATCGATCCGCCCGATCATGGATCGCGGCCGGATCGATCCGCCGGATCATGGATCGTGGCCGGATCGATCCGCGGGATCATGGATCGTGGCGGGGATCGATCCGCCCGATCATGGATCGTGGGTGGGATCGATCCGCTCGATCATGGATCGATCCGCGGGATCATGGATCATGGCGGGGATCGATCCCCCCGATCATGGATCGTGGCCCGATCGTGGATCGTGGCCGGGGTCGATCCGCGGGATCATGGATCATGGCCGGGATCGATCCGCGGGATCATGGATCGTGGCGGGGATCGATCCCCCCGATCATGGATCGTGGCTTGGATCGATCCGCGGGATCATGGATCGTGGCCGGGATCGATCCGTCCGATCATGGATCGATCCGCGGGATCATGGATCGTGGCGGGGATCGATCCCCCCGACATGGATCGTGGCGGGGATCGATCCCCCCGATCATGGATCGTGGCTTGGATCGATCCGCGGGATCATGGATCGTGGCGTGATCGATCCGTCCGATCATGGATCGATCCGCGGGATCTTGGATCATGGCGGGGATCGATCCGCGGGATCATGGATCGTGGCCGGATCGATCCCCCCGATCATGGATCGTGGCCGGATCGATCCCCCCGATCATGGATCGTGGCTTGGATCGATCCGCGGGATCATGGATCGTGGCCGGATCGATCCGCCCGTTCATGGATCGTGGCCGCGATCGATCCGCGGGATCATGGATCGTGGCTTGGATCGATCCGCCCGTTCATGGATCGTGGCCGCGATCGATCCGCGGGATCATGGATCGTGGCCGCGATCGATCCGCCCGTTCATGGATCGTGGCCGCGATCGATCCGCCCGGTCATGGATCGTGGCCGGGATCGATCCGCCCGTTCATGGATCGTTCATGGATCGTTCATGGATCGCAGCCCCGGTCGTTCAGTGCTGGTGGACTTCCGAGGGTCGTCTCTCAGTCCGGGATAAAATCGATCGTGGCCCGCTCGTCCATGGTCGATCCGGGGTCACGACCCGATCGTCCTTGGTAGCTCCCGGGTCACGACCCGATCGTCCATGGTCGATCCCGGGTCACGACCCGATCGTCTGTGGTCGATCCCGGGTCACGGCTCGCTCGTCCACCGGCGATCACGGATCATGTCCCGCTCACCTGCCCGTATCGTGGCCTGGGTCCATGGTCGATCCGGTTTCGTCTTCCCCTCGTCCATCGCAGCAACATGGACATCGATCGACCTCGGTCAACATGTGGCACCGAGTTTGCCACAACTCAAAAAGGGCATCAAAAAGTCACGCCTCAATGAACTTGGACAAGTCACGTACATGGCCCGATTTCTACTTCGCCGATCGTTTCTCATCCGATTTGATCCATTCTTCTTCCTAAATGTTGTTTGAAAAATTATTTTTCAACTTCCAACTTATTTTTCTAATTTTCTGCATTTTTTCAAATTTTCGGTATTTTTTCAAAAAAAAAAAGTATCAAAAAAAAAAAAAAACCAGCCGTCCCCCAAAAAAATTTCTAACTCCACCATAATTTAGTTCACATTTTTCTAAGCATCCCTGCAAAAAATCTCATCAAAATTCAATTTCTACAATTTTTTAGAGACGTG
>JAPVXF010000044.1:35000-37500 GCA_030064385.1 Melaleuca quinquenervia
CGTGGCCGGGATCGATCCTTGGGATCATGGATCGTGGCCGGGATCGATCCGCTCGATCATGGATCGTGGCCGGATCGATCCGCTCGTTCATGGATCGTGGCGGGGATCGATCCTTGGGATCATGGATCGTGGCGGGATCGATCCTTGGGATCATGGATCGTGGCCGGGATCGATCCTTGGGATCATGGATCGTGGCCGGATCGATCCTTGGGATCATGGATCGTGGCCGGGATCGATCCGCTCGTTCATGGATCGTGGCCGGATCGATCCGCTCGTTCATGGATCGTGGCCGGGATCGATCCTTGGGATCATGGATCGTGGCCGGATCGATCCGCTCGTTCATGGATCGTGGCCGGGATCGATCCGCTCGATCATGGATCGTGGCCGGATCGATCATGGATCATGGCCGGATCGATCCGCTCGTTCATGGATCGTGGCCGGATCGATCCGCAGGATCATGGATCGTGGCCGGGATCGATCCGATCGATCATGGATCGATCCGCGGGATCATGGATCATGGCGGGGATCGATCCCCCCCGATCATGGATCGTGGCCGGATCGATCCGCAGGATCATGGATCATGGATCATGGCCGGGATCGATCCGCGGGATCATGGATCATGGATCATGGCCGGGATCGATCCGCGGGATCATGGATCATGGCGGGGATCGATCCCCCCCGATCATGGATCGTGGCCGGATCGATCCGCAGGATCATGGATCATGGCCGGGATCGATCCGCCCGATCATGGATCGTGGCCGGGATCGATCCGCCCGATCATGGATCGTGGCCGGGATCGATCCGCCCGATCATGGATCGTGGCCGTGATCGATCCGCCCGATCATGGATCGTGGCCGTGATCGATCCGATCGATCATGGATCGTGGCCGGGATCGATCCGCCCGATCATGGATCGTGGCCGGGATCGATCCGCCCGATCATGGATCGTGGCCGGGATCGATCCGATCGATCATGGATGGATCCGCGGGATCATGGATCATGGCGGGGATCGATCCCCCCGATCATGGATCGTGGCCGGGATCGATCCGACCGATCATGGATCGCGGCCGGATCGATCCGCCGGATCATGGATCGTGGCCGGATCGATCCGCGGGATCATGGATCGTGGCGGGGATCGATCCGCCCGATCATGGATCGCGGCCGGATCGATCCGCCGGATCATGGATCGTGGCCGGATCGATCCGCGGGATCATGGATCGTGGCGGGGATCGATCCGCCCGATCATGGATCGTGGGTGGGATCGATCCGCTCGATCATGGATCGATCCGCGGGATCATGGATCATGGCGGGGATCGATCCCCCCGATCATGGATCGTGGCCCGATCGTGGATCGTGGCCGGGGTCGATCCGCGGGATCATGGATCATGGCCGGGATCGATCCGCGGGATCATGGATCGTGGCGGGGATCGATCCCCCCGATCATGGATCGTGGCTTGGATCGATCCGCGGGATCATGGATCGTGGCCGGGATCGATCCGTCCGATCATGGATCGATCCGCGGGATCATGGATCGTGGCGGGGATCGATCCCCCCGATCATGGATCGTGGCTTGGATCGATCCGCGGGATCATGGATCGTGGCGTGATCGATCCGTCCGATCATGGATCGATCCGCGGGATCTTGGATCATGGCGGGGATCGATCCGCGGGATCATGGATCGTGGCCGGATCGATCCCCCCGATCATGGATCGTGGCCGGATCGATCCCCCCGATCATGGATCGTGGCTTGGATCGATCCGCGGGATCATGGATCGTGGCCGGATCGATCCGCCCGTTCATGGATCGTGGCCGCGATCGATCCGCGGGATCATGGATCGTGGCTTGGATCGATCCGCCCGTTCATGGATCGTGGCCGCGATCGATCCGCGGGATCATGGATCGTGGCCGCGATCGATCCGCCCGTTCATGGATCGTGGCCGCGATCGATCCGCCCGGTCATGGATCGTGGCCGGGATCGATCCGCCCGTTCATGGATCGTTCATGGATCGTTCATGGATCGCAGCCCCGGTCGTTCAGTGCTGGTGGACTTCCGAGGGTCGTCTCTCAGTCCGGGATAAAATCGATCGTGGCCCGCTCGTCCATGGTCGATCCGGGGTCACGACCCGATCGTCCTTGGTAGCTCCCGGGTCACGACCCGATCGTCCATGGTCGATCCCGGGTCACGACCCGATCGTCTGTGGTCGATCCCGGGTCACGGCTCGCTCGTCCACCGGCGATCACGGATCATGTCCCGCTCACCTGCCCGTATCGTGGCCTGGGTCCATGGTCGATCCGGTTTCGTCTTCCCCTCGTCCATCGCAGCAACATGGACATCGATCGACCTCGGTCAACATGTGGCACCGAGTTTGCCACAACTCAAAAAGGGCATCAAAAAGTCACGCCTCAATGAACTTGGACAAGTCACGTACATGGCCCGATTTCTACTTCGCCGATCGTTTCTCATCCGATTTGATCCATTCTTCTTCCTAAATGTTGTTTGA
>JAPVXF010000044.1:47500-50000 GCA_030064385.1 Melaleuca quinquenervia
GGATCGTGGCCGGATCGATCATGGATCGTGGCCGGATCGATCCGCTCGTTCATGGATCGTGGCCGGGATCGATCCTTGGGATCATGGATCGTGGCCGGGATCGATCCGCTCGTCCATGGATCGTGGCCGGATCGATCCGCTCGTTCATGGATCGTGGCCGGGATCGATCCTTGGGATCATGGATCGTGGCCGGATCGATCCGCTCGTTCATGGATCGTGGCCGGGATCGATCCTTGGGATCATGGATCGTGGCCGGGATCGATCCGCTCGATCATGGATCGTGGCCGGATCGATCCGCTCGTTCATGGATCGTGGCGGGGATCGATCCTTGGGATCATGGATCGTGGCGGGATCGATCCTTGGGATCATGGATCGTGGCCGGGATCGATCCTTGGGATCATGGATCGTGGCCGGATCGATCCTTGGGATCATGGATCGTGGCCGGATCGATCCTTGGGATCATGGATCGTGGCCGGGATCGATCCGCTCGTTCATGGATCGTGGCCGGATCGATCCGCTCGTTCATGGATCGTGGCCGGGATCGATCCTTGGGATCATGGATCGTGGCCGGATCGATCCGCTCGTTCATGGATCGTGGCCGGGATCGATCCGCTCGATCATGGATCGTGGCCGGATCGATCATGGATCATGGCCGGATCGATCCGCTCGTTCATGGATCGTGGCCGGATCGATCCGCAGGATCATGGATCGTGGCCGGGATCGATCCGATCGATCATGGATCGATCCGCGGGATCATGGATCATGGCGGGGATCGATCCCCCCCGATCATGGATCGTGGCCGGATCGATCCGCAGGATCATGGATCATGGATCATGGCCGGGATCGATCCGCGGGATCATGGATCATGGATCATGGCCGGGATCGATCCGCGGGATCATGGATCATGGCGGGGATCGATCCCCCCCGATCATGGATCGTGGCCGGATCGATCCGCAGGATCATGGATCATGGCCGGGATCGATCCGCCCGATCATGGATCGTGGCCGGGATCGATCCGCCCGATCATGGATCGTGGCCGGGATCGATCCGCCCGATCATGGATCGTGGCCGTGATCGATCCGCCCGATCATGGATCGTGGCCGTGATCGATCCGATCGATCATGGATCGTGGCCGGGATCGATCCGCCCGATCATGGATCGTGGCCGGGATCGATCCGCCCGATCATGGATCGTGGCCGGGATCGATCCGATCGATCATGGATGGATCCGCGGGATCATGGATCATGGCGGGGATCGATCCCCCCGATCATGGATCGTGGCCGGGATCGATCCGACCGATCATGGATCGCGGCCGGATCGATCCGCCGGATCATGGATCGTGGCCGGATCGATCCGCGGGATCATGGATCGTGGCGGGGATCGATCCGCCCGATCATGGATCGCGGCCGGATCGATCCGCCGGATCATGGATCGTGGCCGGATCGATCCGCGGGATCATGGATCGTGGCGGGGATCGATCCGCCCGATCATGGATCGTGGGTGGGATCGATCCGCTCGATCATGGATCGATCCGCGGGATCATGGATCATGGCGGGGATCGATCCCCCCGATCATGGATCGTGGCCCGATCGTGGATCGTGGCCGGGGTCGATCCGCGGGATCATGGATCATGGCCGGGATCGATCCGCGGGATCATGGATCGTGGCGGGGATCGATCCCCCCGATCATGGATCGTGGCTTGGATCGATCCGCGGGATCATGGATCGTGGCCGGGATCGATCCGTCCGATCATGGATCGATCCGCGGGATCATGGATCGTGGCGGGGATCGATCCCCCCGATCATGGATCGTGGCTTGGATCGATCCGCGGGATCATGGATCGTGGCGTGATCGATCCGTCCGATCATGGATCGATCCGCGGGATCTTGGATCATGGCGGGGATCGATCCGCGGGATCATGGATCGTGGCCGGATCGATCCCCCCGATCATGGATCGTGGCCGGATCGATCCCCCCGATCATGGATCGTGGCTTGGATCGATCCGCGGGATCATGGATCGTGGCCGGATCGATCCGCCCGTTCATGGATCGTGGCCGCGATCGATCCGCGGGATCATGGATCGTGGCTTGGATCGATCCGCCCGTTCATGGATCGTGGCCGCGATCGATCCGCGGGATCATGGATCGTGGCCGCGATCGATCCGCCCGTTCATGGATCGTGGCCGCGATCGATCCGCCCGGTCATGGATCGTGGCCGGGATCGATCCGCCCGTTCATGGATCGTTCATGGATCGTTCATGGATCGCAGCCCCGGTCGTTCAGTGCTGGTGGACTTCCGAGGGTCGTCTCTCAGTCCGGGATAAAATCGATCGTGGCCCGCTCGTCCATGGTCGATCCGGGGTCACGACCCGATCGTCCTTGGTAGCTCCCGGGTCACGACCCGATCGTCCATGGTCGATCCCGGGTCACGACCCGATCGTCTGTGGTCGATCCCGGGTCACGGCTCGCTCGTCCACCGGCGATCACGGATCATGTCCCGC
>JAPVXF010000044.1:60000-62500 GCA_030064385.1 Melaleuca quinquenervia
GGATCGATCCTTGGGATCATGGATCGTGGCCGGATCGATCCGCTCGTTCATGGATCGTGGCCGGGATCGATCCTTGGGATCATGGATCGTGGCCGGATCGATCCTTGGGATCATGGATCGTGGCCGGGATCGATCCGCTCGTTCATGGATCGTGGCCGGGGCCGGGATCGATCCGCTCGATCATGGATCGTGGCCGGATCGATCCGCTCGTTCATGGATCGTGGCCGGATCGATCCGCTCGTTCATGGATCGTGGCCGGATCGATCATGGATCGTGGCCGGATCGATCCGCTCGTTCATGGATCGTGGCCGGGATCGATCCTTGGGATCATGGATCGTGGCCGGGATCGATCCGCTCGTCCATGGATCGTGGCCGGATCGATCCGCTCGTTCATGGATCGTGGCCGGGATCGATCCTTGGGATCATGGATCGTGGCCGGATCGATCCGCTCGTTCATGGATCGTGGCCGGGATCGATCCTTGGGATCATGGATCGTGGCCGGGATCGATCCGCTCGATCATGGATCGTGGCCGGATCGATCCGCTCGTTCATGGATCGTGGCGGGGATCGATCCTTGGGATCATGGATCGTGGCGGGATCGATCCTTGGGATCATGGATCGTGGCCGGGATCGATCCTTGGGATCATGGATCGTGGCCGGATCGATCCTTGGGATCATGGATCGTGGCCGGATCGATCCTTGGGATCATGGATCGTGGCCGGGATCGATCCGCTCGTTCATGGATCGTGGCCGGATCGATCCGCTCGTTCATGGATCGTGGCCGGGATCGATCCTTGGGATCATGGATCGTGGCCGGATCGATCCGCTCGTTCATGGATCGTGGCCGGGATCGATCCGCTCGATCATGGATCGTGGCCGGATCGATCATGGATCATGGCCGGATCGATCCGCTCGTTCATGGATCGTGGCCGGATCGATCCGCAGGATCATGGATCGTGGCCGGGATCGATCCGATCGATCATGGATCGATCCGCGGGATCATGGATCATGGCGGGGATCGATCCCCCCCGATCATGGATCGTGGCCGGATCGATCCGCAGGATCATGGATCATGGATCATGGCCGGGATCGATCCGCGGGATCATGGATCATGGATCATGGCCGGGATCGATCCGCGGGATCATGGATCATGGCGGGGATCGATCCCCCCCGATCATGGATCGTGGCCGGATCGATCCGCAGGATCATGGATCATGGCCGGGATCGATCCGCCCGATCATGGATCGTGGCCGGGATCGATCCGCCCGATCATGGATCGTGGCCGGGATCGATCCGCCCGATCATGGATCGTGGCCGTGATCGATCCGCCCGATCATGGATCGTGGCCGTGATCGATCCGATCGATCATGGATCGTGGCCGGGATCGATCCGCCCGATCATGGATCGTGGCCGGGATCGATCCGCCCGATCATGGATCGTGGCCGGGATCGATCCGATCGATCATGGATGGATCCGCGGGATCATGGATCATGGCGGGGATCGATCCCCCCGATCATGGATCGTGGCCGGGATCGATCCGACCGATCATGGATCGCGGCCGGATCGATCCGCCGGATCATGGATCGTGGCCGGATCGATCCGCGGGATCATGGATCGTGGCGGGGATCGATCCGCCCGATCATGGATCGCGGCCGGATCGATCCGCCGGATCATGGATCGTGGCCGGATCGATCCGCGGGATCATGGATCGTGGCGGGGATCGATCCGCCCGATCATGGATCGTGGGTGGGATCGATCCGCTCGATCATGGATCGATCCGCGGGATCATGGATCATGGCGGGGATCGATCCCCCCGATCATGGATCGTGGCCCGATCGTGGATCGTGGCCGGGGTCGATCCGCGGGATCATGGATCATGGCCGGGATCGATCCGCGGGATCATGGATCGTGGCGGGGATCGATCCCCCCGATCATGGATCGTGGCTTGGATCGATCCGCGGGATCATGGATCGTGGCCGGGATCGATCCGTCCGATCATGGATCGATCCGCGGGATCATGGATCGTGGCGGGGATCGATCCCCCCGATCATGGATCGTGGCTTGGATCGATCCGCGGGATCATGGATCGTGGCGTGATCGATCCGTCCGATCATGGATCGATCCGCGGGATCTTGGATCATGGCGGGGATCGATCCGCGGGATCATGGATCGTGGCCGGATCGATCCCCCCGATCATGGATCGTGGCCGGATCGATCCCCCCGATCATGGATCGTGGCTTGGATCGATCCGCGGGATCATGGATCGTGGCCGGATCGATCCGCCCGTTCATGGATCGTGGCCGCGATCGATCCGCGGGATCATGGATCGTGGCTTGGATCGATCCGCCCGTTCATGGATCGTGGCCGCGATCGATCCGCGGGATCATGGATCGTGGCCGCGATCGATCCGCCCGTTCATGGATCGTGGCCGCGATCGATCCGCCCGGTCATGGATCGTGGCCGGGATCGATCCGCCCGTTCATGGATCGTTCATGGATCG
>JAPVXF010000044.1:72500-75000 GCA_030064385.1 Melaleuca quinquenervia
GATCATGGATCGTGGCCGGATCGATCCGCTCGTTCATGGATCGTGGCCGGGATCGATCCTTGGGATCATGGATCGTGGATCGTGGCCGGGATCGATCCTTGGGATCATGGATCGTGGCCGGATCGATCCGCTCGTTCATGGATCGTGGCCGGGATCGATCCTTGGGATCATGGATCGTGGCCGGGATCGATCCGCTCGATCATGGATCGTGGCGGGATCGATCCGCTCGTTCATGGATCGTGGCGGGGATCGATCCTTGGGATCATGGATCGTGGCCGGATCGATCCGCTCGTTCATGGATCGTGGCCGGGATCGATCCTTGGGATCATGGATCGTGGCCGGATCGATCCTTGGGATCATGGATCGTGGCCGGGATCGATCCGCTCGTTCATGGATCGTGGCCGGGGCCGGGATCGATCCGCTCGATCATGGATCGTGGCCGGATCGATCCGCTCGTTCATGGATCGTGGCCGGATCGATCCGCTCGTTCATGGATCGTGGCCGGATCGATCATGGATCGTGGCCGGATCGATCCGCTCGTTCATGGATCGTGGCCGGGATCGATCCTTGGGATCATGGATCGTGGCCGGGATCGATCCGCTCGTCCATGGATCGTGGCCGGATCGATCCGCTCGTTCATGGATCGTGGCCGGGATCGATCCTTGGGATCATGGATCGTGGCCGGATCGATCCGCTCGTTCATGGATCGTGGCCGGGATCGATCCTTGGGATCATGGATCGTGGCCGGGATCGATCCGCTCGATCATGGATCGTGGCCGGATCGATCCGCTCGTTCATGGATCGTGGCGGGGATCGATCCTTGGGATCATGGATCGTGGCGGGATCGATCCTTGGGATCATGGATCGTGGCCGGGATCGATCCTTGGGATCATGGATCGTGGCCGGATCGATCCTTGGGATCATGGATCGTGGCCGGATCGATCCTTGGGATCATGGATCGTGGCCGGGATCGATCCGCTCGTTCATGGATCGTGGCCGGATCGATCCGCTCGTTCATGGATCGTGGCCGGGATCGATCCTTGGGATCATGGATCGTGGCCGGATCGATCCGCTCGTTCATGGATCGTGGCCGGGATCGATCCGCTCGATCATGGATCGTGGCCGGATCGATCATGGATCGTGGCCGGATCGATCCGCTCGTTCATGGATCGTGGCCGGATCGATCCGCAGGATCATGGATCGTGGCCGGGATCGATCCGATCGATCATGGATCGATCCGCGGGATCATGGATCATGGCGGGGATCGATCCCCCCCGATCATGGATCGTGGCCGGATCGATCCGCAGGATCATGGATCATGGATCATGGCCGGGATCGATCCGCGGGATCATGGATCATGGATCATGGCCGGGATCGATCCGCGGGATCATGGATCATGGCGGGGATCGATCCCCCCCGATCATGGATCGTGGCCGGATCGATCCGCAGGATCATGGATCATGGCCGGGATCGATCCGCCCGATCATGGATCGTGGCCGGGATCGATCCGCCCGATCATGGATCGTGGCCGGGATCGATCCGCCCGATCATGGATCGTGGCCGTGATCGATCCGCCCGATCATGGATCGTGGCCGTGATCGATCCGATCGATCATGGATCGTGGCCGGGATCGATCCGCCCGATCATGGATCGTGGCCGGGATCGATCCGCCCGATCATGGATCGTGGCCGGGATCGATCCGATCGATCATGGATGGATCCGCGGGATCATGGATCATGGCGGGGATCGATCCCCCCGATCATGGATCGTGGCCGGGATCGATCCGACCGATCATGGATCGCGGCCGGATCGATCCGCCGGATCATGGATCGTGGCCGGATCGATCCGCGGGATCATGGATCGTGGCGGGGATCGATCCGCCCGATCATGGATCGCGGCCGGATCGATCCGCCGGATCATGGATCGTGGCCGGATCGATCCGCGGGATCATGGATCGTGGCGGGGATCGATCCGCCCGATCATGGATCGTGGGTGGGATCGATCCGCTCGATCATGGATCGATCCGCGGGATCATGGATCATGGCGGGGATCGATCCCCCCGATCATGGATCGTGGCCCGATCGTGGATCGTGGCCGGGGTCGATCCGCGGGATCATGGATCATGGCCGGGATCGATCCGCGGGATCATGGATCGTGGCGGGGATCGATCCCCCCGATCATGGATCGTGGCTTGGATCGATCCGCGGGATCATGGATCGTGGCCGGGATCGATCCGTCCGATCATGGATCGATCCGCGGGATCATGGATCGTGGCGGGGATCGATCCCCCCGATCATGGATCGTGGCTTGGATCGATCCGCGGGATCATGGATCGTGGCGTGATCGATCCGTCCGATCATGGATCGATCCGCGGGATCTTGGATCATGGCGGGGATCGATCCGCGGGATCATGGATCGTGGCCGGATCGATCCCCCCGATCATGGATCGTGGCCGGATCGATCCCCCCGATCATGGATCGTGGCTTGGATCGATCCGCGG
>JAPVXF010000044.1:80000-82500 GCA_030064385.1 Melaleuca quinquenervia
ACGTACTCTCCTAAATGTGCAGTCAAAGTGGATTTCCGTAAAGCGTATGACACGGTGGACTGGAATTTCCTTTATGCTACCATGCAAGCTTTCGGCTTCCCGGATTTCTTTTGTCAATTGATCATGGAATGTGTGCGGACTCCCAGGTTTTCTATTTCTATAAATGGAGAACTAAAAGGATTCTTTGCCAACTCAAGAGGACTAAGACAAGGTGATCCTATATCCCCCTACTTATTTACTTTGGTGATGGAAGTATTTTCGAGCATCATTTTTCACCAAAGTAATGTTCCTGAATTCAATTACTACTGGAGGTGCAAAAATATGAGACTAAATCACTTGTTCTTTGCGGATGATGTCCTGTTGTTCTGCCAAGCTGATATGCAATCCGTCTCTATTTTGAAAGCAGCGATTGACCGATTCTCTGCTTGGACTGGGCTGATTCCAAATGAGCAAAAAAGCGACATTTATTTATCTGGAACCCATTCTCAGAATTTTGATGATATTGTTTCCGAGTTAGGATTCAGGTGTGGATCGCTGCCCTTTAAATACTTGGGGGTGCCCGTGGTGGAAGCAAGACTGAGCAAAGCTGATTGTGTTACTTTGGTGAACACCATCACCAAAAGAGCGCAATCCTGGACTCGTCGGTTCCTATCATTTGCTGGTCGACTCCAACTTATAAGGTCAGTCCTCCACTCAATTCAAACATATTGGGCGAGTGTGTTCATCCTCCCAGTTTCGGTGCTTGAAAAAATAGAGAGAGTATTGCGGCGATTTTTGTGGAAAGGACCAGGTTTACTTCCTGGTGGGGCTAAAGTGGCGTGGGGTGACCTTTGTGTACCCAAAGAAGAAGGTGGCCTGGGCATTAGACGGTTGAGGGACAATAATAGAGCTGCGATGCTGAAACATGTATGGTCCCTCTTTGTTGACAAGGAATCCTTATGGTGCATCTGGATTCATTCCAACTTTTTGAAGAAGAAAAGTTTGTGGGTGCAAAAGAATCCCACTTTCTGCTCGTGGTCTTGGAAAAAAATTGTGGAGCTAGGGAAGGAATTCCGACTGCTTTTCAAGTGGCAAGTGGGTAATGGTTCGGCCATCTCGCTATGGTTTGACAACTGGCATCCAAAAGGCCCGTTGAATCTACTCTTCACGGACAGAATGATATATAGATCTGGCCTGTCAAGGGATGCGACTCTTGCTGATCTGTTTGTGAATCCCCAAAGTTCGTTGATGGATACTTTGATTGAGTGGGGTGATCCTCTTCCAACACTATCTGAGTTACCGGATAATTTTAAATGGGCAGGGCCTAAGCCAGGAACATTTTCGGTTGCCTCAGCATGGGAACACTTGCGTGCGAGAAGACAAATTGTGCAATGGTACCCAGTTGTTTGGAACAACATGATGTTGCCTCGGCACCAATTTCATCTCTGGCTGATTACTAGAGACAGACTTCCAGTGCAATCAATCCTCATTGCCCAGCGAAGAATCTCCAATACTGCGACATGTGTTTTTTGTAAGTCTGAACCTGACTCAGTAGATCATCTTTTTTTCAATTGTTCTATCATCTCTCCGGTGGCCCAGTATTGGGCAGAAAACTGCCAAGTTAATTGGACGTCTGGCACTTGGGTGAATACGATGAACTGGTTCGCAAATAATATTCTTGGTGGATCATTCCATCTAAGTCTAGCGAGGTTCGCCTTTGGGGCTCTCTGTCACATCGTCTGGAAAACTCGAAACAATATATTGTTTCGACAACGTGACATGTTCGCTCCTGCCATGAAACTGAAGCTGAAGAAGATGGTCAAGGATAAGGCGAAGACTTTCACACATGTGGCGGATACCGCCTTGAATAGAACCGTGCAAAGTAAATGGGAGTTGGATGGTGATATATTTTCTTAAGTTTCATGTAGTTGTGTATCTAGTTATGGTACTTAGTTTGAAGTAAGTTGATCACATTGAGGCCCATGGTACCCATCCACTATGTCTTCATAGTGTATGTTTTTTGTGGTACCAGGCTCCTCCCCTTCTTGTAAAGTTGGCTACAAAGATCAATATAATTACTTACCTTACCAAAAAAAAAAAAAAAAAAAAAAAACAACTGCGAAAGCATTTGCCAAGGATGTTTTCATTAATCAAGAACGAAAGTTGGGGGCTCGAAGACGATCAGATACCGTCCTAGTCTCAACCATAAACGATGCCGACTAGGGATCGGCGGATGTTTACTTTTAGGACTCCGCCGGCACCTTATGAGAAATCAAAGTTTTTGGGTTCCGGGGGGAGTATGGTCGCAAGGCTGAAACTTAAAGGAATTGACGGAAGGGCACCACCAGGAGTGGAGCCTGCGGCTTAATTTGACTCAACACGGGGAAACTTACCAGGTCCAGACATAGTAAGGATTGACAGACTGAGAGCTCTTTCTTGATTCTATGGGTGGTGGTGCATGGCCGTTCTTAGTTGGTGGAGCGATTTGTCTGGTTAATTCCGATAACGAACGAGACCTCAG
>JAPVXF010000044.1:90000-92500 GCA_030064385.1 Melaleuca quinquenervia
CATGGATCGTGGCCGGGATCGATCCTTGGGATCATGGATCGTGGCCGGATCGATCCGCTCGTTCATGGATCGTGGCCGGGATCGATCCGCTCGATCATGGATCGTGGCCGGATCGATCATGGATCATGGCCGGATCGATCCGCTCGTTCATGGATCGTGGCCGGATCGATCCGCAGGATCATGGATCGTGGCCGGGATCGATCCGATCGATCATGGATCGATCCGCGGGATCATGGATCATGGCGGGGATCGATCCCCCCCGATCATGGATCGTGGCCGGATCGATCCGCAGGATCATGGATCATGGATCATGGCCGGGATCGATCCGCGGGATCATGGATCATGGATCATGGCCGGGATCGATCCGCGGGATCATGGATCATGGCGGGGATCGATCCCCCCCGATCATGGATCGTGGCCGGATCGATCCGCAGGATCATGGATCATGGCCGGGATCGATCCGCCCGATCATGGATCGTGGCCGGGATCGATCCGCCCGATCATGGATCGTGGCCGGGATCGATCCGCCCGATCATGGATCGTGGCCGTGATCGATCCGCCCGATCATGGATCGTGGCCGTGATCGATCCGATCGATCATGGATCGTGGCCGGGATCGATCCGCCCGATCATGGATCGTGGCCGGGATCGATCCGCCCGATCATGGATCGTGGCCGGGATCGATCCGATCGATCATGGATGGATCCGCGGGATCATGGATCATGGCGGGGATCGATCCCCCCGATCATGGATCGTGGCCGGGATCGATCCGACCGATCATGGATCGCGGCCGGATCGATCCGCCGGATCATGGATCGTGGCCGGATCGATCCGCGGGATCATGGATCGTGGCGGGGATCGATCCGCCCGATCATGGATCGCGGCCGGATCGATCCGCCGGATCATGGATCGTGGCCGGATCGATCCGCGGGATCATGGATCGTGGCGGGGATCGATCCGCCCGATCATGGATCGTGGGTGGGATCGATCCGCTCGATCATGGATCGATCCGCGGGATCATGGATCATGGCGGGGATCGATCCCCCCGATCATGGATCGTGGCCCGATCGTGGATCGTGGCCGGGGTCGATCCGCGGGATCATGGATCATGGCCGGGATCGATCCGCGGGATCATGGATCGTGGCGGGGATCGATCCCCCCGATCATGGATCGTGGCTTGGATCGATCCGCGGGATCATGGATCGTGGCCGGGATCGATCCGTCCGATCATGGATCGATCCGCGGGATCATGGATCGTGGCGGGGATCGATCCCCCCGATCATGGATCGTGGCTTGGATCGATCCGCGGGATCATGGATCGTGGCGTGATCGATCCGTCCGATCATGGATCGATCCGCGGGATCTTGGATCATGGCGGGGATCGATCCGCGGGATCATGGATCGTGGCCGGATCGATCCCCCCGATCATGGATCGTGGCCGGATCGATCCCCCCGATCATGGATCGTGGCTTGGATCGATCCGCGGGATCATGGATCGTGGCCGGATCGATCCGCCCGTTCATGGATCGTGGCCGCGATCGATCCGCGGGATCATGGATCGTGGCTTGGATCGATCCGCCCGTTCATGGATCGTGGCCGCGATCGATCCGCGGGATCATGGATCGTGGCCGCGATCGATCCGCCCGTTCATGGATCGTGGCCGCGATCGATCCGCCCGGTCATGGATCGTGGCCGGGATCGATCCGCCCGTTCATGGATCGTTCATGGATCGTTCATGGATCGCAGCCCCGGTCGTTCAGTGCTGGTGGACTTCCGAGGGTCGTCTCTCAGTCCGGGATAAAATCGATCGTGGCCCGCTCGTCCATGGTCGATCCGGGGTCACGACCCGATCGTCCTTGGTAGCTCCCGGGTCACGACCCGATCGTCCATGGTCGATCCCGGGTCACGACCCGATCGTCTGTGGTCGATCCCGGGTCACGGCTCGCTCGTCCACCGGCGATCACGGATCATGTCCCGCTCACCTGCCCGTATCGTGGCCTGGGTCCATGGTCGATCCGGTTTCGTCTTCCCCTCGTCCATCGCAGCAACATGGACATCGATCGACCTCGGTCAACATGTGGCACCGAGTTTGCCACAACTCAAAAAGGGCATCAAAAAGTCACGCCTCAATGAACTTGGACAAGTCACGTACATGGCCCGATTTCTACTTCGCCGATCGTTTCTCATCCGATTTGATCCATTCTTCTTCCTAAATGTTGTTTGAAAAATTATTTTTCAACTTCCAACTTATTTTTCTAATTTTCTGCATTTTTTCAAATTTTCGGTATTTTTTCAAAAAAAAAAAGTATCAAAAAAAAAAAAAAACCAGCCGTCCCCCAAAAAAATTTCTAACTCCACCATAATTTAGTTCACATTTTTCTAAGCATCCCTGCAAAAAATCTCATCAAAATTCAATTTCTACAATTTTTTAGAGACGTGGTGCCATCTCAAGCATGGTGAATGTCTCCTCCTGCTGGGAGGAAAAGTGCTCATAAGGCTCT
>JAPVXF010000044.1:97500-100000 GCA_030064385.1 Melaleuca quinquenervia
TATCTATGCTGGCCATACTTTTACGGTGAGGAGATTGCTGTGGTCTGATTTAGAATGCCTGAGTAATCAACTTAGTAACTTGCCCTGGGTTGTTGGAGGTGATTTCAATGCGATCAGATATCCTTCGGAACGTCTTGGTGGAACCCCGAACTGGCTTCGATCCTTTGATAACTTGAATGATTGTCTGGTTGATGCGGGGTTGGATGATCTGAGGTATACTGGATTCAAGTATACGTGGGCAACTTTTGAAGGGGATGAACGGGTACAAAGGAAAATTGACCGAGTGGTGGTCAATGCCAGATGGATGTCGGAATTCTCATTCTCGGATGTGAATTTTTTGGCACCTGGAATCTCCGACCACTCGCCCTCGGTGGTTCGTATTTTGCCCCCCATTGCTGCCAAGAGGCCGTTCAAATTTTTCAATTTTTGGATGGTGGATCCGATGTTCTTCTCTATTGTCGAGCAGGTCTGGATGTCCCCATGCACTGGGTCCCCGATGTTCATATTGTGCAGTAAGCTAAAGCTTCTTAAAGCTAGGCTAAAGGCATTGAATCTTGAATGTTATGCGGACATATCTAGGAGAACGGCGGATGCGAGAAGCAGATTGCGTCAGGTGCAGAACTCCTTATTTGAAGACCCTTACAATGTGGCTTTGGCCCAAGAAGAAAAATTGGTCTCTGAATCCTTTGCTACCTTGCGTAGGCAAGAGGAATTATTCTACAAACAGAAGTCCAGAGTGAGGTGGTTGAAAGAAGGGGATTCAAACACGAAGTTTTTCCATTACTCGGTGAAACAAAAGCAATTGGGTAATAGAATTTCTTCGATCTCGGATGAAGATGGAAGAGTTGTATCTACTCAAGAAGAGATCAGTCAGGCCTTTATAAAGTACTATGAAAGGCTATTCAATTCGTCCAAGGAGGGCCCTTGTCCGGATTCAACGATGATTTCCAACTTGTTGCGCCACAAACTAACCAGTGAACAGGTTAGTAATATGTCAGCCCCCTTCACGGCAGATGAGGTGAAAAGAACTCTGTTTTCGTTAGCCACTAATAAGGCTCCAGGCCCGGATGGATTCAATGTGGATTTTTTCAAACAAACGTGGCACATTATTGGTAGCTCGGTCATAGAAGCAGTGCTGGACTTCTTGCAGTCTGGTCATCTTTTGAAACAGCTTAATCATACTATTATTGCGTTGATTCCTAAGACTCCTAATGCTATGGCTGCAGAGGATTTTAGACCCATCGCTTGCTGTAATACAGTCTACAAATGCATTACAAAACTGCTGGCTAATCGTATGAAAATAGTGCTGCCATCTATTATATGTCCTTCACAGACAGCATTTGTACAAGGGAGGAAGATTAGTGATAATATCCTACTTGCTCAGGAGCTTTTCTGCGGATTCCACCATGAAACGTACTCTCCTAAATGTGCAGTCAAAGTGGATTTCCGTAAAGCGTATGACACGGTGGACTGGAATTTCCTTTATGCTACCATGCAAGCTTTCGGCTTCCCGGATTTCTTTTGTCAATTGATCATGGAATGTGTGCGGACTCCCAGGTTTTCTATTTCTATAAATGGAGAACTAAAAGGATTCTTTGCCAACTCAAGAGGACTAAGACAAGGTGATCCTATATCCCCCTACTTATTTACTTTGGTGATGGAAGTATTTTCGAGCATCATTTTTCACCAAAGTAATGTTCCTGAATTCAATTACTACTGGAGGTGCAAAAATATGAGACTAAATCACTTGTTCTTTGCGGATGATGTCCTGTTGTTCTGCCAAGCTGATATGCAATCCGTCTCTATTTTGAAAGCAGCGATTGACCGATTCTCTGCTTGGACTGGGCTGATTCCAAATGAGCAAAAAAGCGACATTTATTTATCTGGAACCCATTCTCAGAATTTTGATGATATTGTTTCCGAGTTAGGATTCAGGTGTGGATCGCTGCCCTTTAAATACTTGGGGGTGCCCGTGGTGGAAGCAAGACTGAGCAAAGCTGATTGTGTTACTTTGGTGAACACCATCACCAAAAGAGCGCAATCCTGGACTCGTCGGTTCCTATCATTTGCTGGTCGACTCCAACTTATAAGGTCAGTCCTCCACTCAATTCAAACATATTGGGCGAGTGTGTTCATCCTCCCAGTTTCGGTGCTTGAAAAAATAGAGAGAGTATTGCGGCGATTTTTGTGGAAAGGACCAGGTTTACTTCCTGGTGGGGCTAAAGTGGCGTGGGGTGACCTTTGTGTACCCAAAGAAGAAGGTGGCCTGGGCATTAGACGGTTGAGGGACAATAATAGAGCTGCGATGCTGAAACATGTATGGTCCCTCTTTGTTGACAAGGAATCCTTATGGTGCATCTGGATTCATTCCAACTTTTTGAAGAAGAAAAGTTTGTGGGTGCAAAAGAATCCCACTTTCTGCTCGTGGTCTTGGAAAAAAATTGTGGAGCTAGGGAAGGAATTCCGACTGCTTTTCAAGTGGCAAGTGGGTAATGGTTCG
>JAPVXF010000045.1:0-100000 GCA_030064385.1 Melaleuca quinquenervia
GACCGAGAGAAGACGAACTCGCTATGATTGGACCAAGAGAAGACGAACACTCTTAGAATCGATGAAGAGGAGATGAACTCTCTTAGCATGGACCAAGAGGACACGAACTCAGTTAGATTGGACCGAGAGTAGACGAACTCTCTTAGTTTGGACCAAAAGGAGACGAACTCTGTTAGATTGGACCAAGTGGAGACGAACTCTCTTAGATTGGACGAAGAGGAGACGAACGCTCTCAGATTGGACCAAGAGGAGACGAACTCAACTAGCTTGGACCAAGAGGAGACCAACACTCTTGGATTGGACGAAGAGGAGACGAACTCTCTTAGATTGGACCAAGAGGAGACGAACTCGGTTAGATTGGACAAAGAGGTGGCAAAATCTCTTAGGTAGGACCAAGAGGAGACGAACTCTCTTAGATTGGACCAAAAGGAGAAGAACTCTCCTAGATTGGACGAAGAGGAGACGAACTCTCTTAGATTGGACCAAGAGGAGACGAACTCGGTTAGATTTGAGCAAGAGGAGAGGAACTCTCTTAGATTGGACTATGAGGATATAAACTATGTTAGATTGGACCGAGAGAAGACGAACTCGCTATGATTGGACCAAGAGAAGATGAACTCTCTTAGATTGGACGAAGAGGAGACGAACACTCTCAGATTGGACCAAGAGGAGACGAACTCGACTAGCTTGGACCAAGAGGAGACCAACACTCTTGGATTGGACGAAGAGGAGACGAACTCTCTTAGATTGGACCAAGAGGAGACGAACTCGGTTAGATTGGACAAAGAGGTGGCAAACTCTCTTAGGTAGGACCAAGAGGAGACGAACTCTCTTAGATTGGACCAAAAGGAGACGAACTCTCCTAGATTGGACGAAGAGGAGACGAACTCTCTTAGATTGGACCAAGAGGAGACGAACTCGGTTAGATTTGAGCAAGAGGAGACGAACTCTCTTAGATTGGACTATGAGGATATGAACTATGTTAGATTGGACCGAGAGAAGACGAACTCGCTATGATTGGACCAAGAGAAGACGAACTCTCTTAGAATCGTTGAAGACGAGATGAACTCTCTTAGCATGGACAAAGAGGACACGAACTCGGTTAGATTGGACCAAGATGACACGAACTCGGTTAGATTGCACCGAGAGGAGATGAACTCTCTCCGATTGGACCGAGAGGAGATGAACTCTCTTAGATTGGACTATGAGGATAGGAACTCTCTTCGATTGGACGAAGAGGAGACGAATTCGGCTAGCTTGGACCAAGAGGAGACGAAATCTCTTAGATTGGACGAAGAGGAAACGAACTCTCTTAGATTGGACCAAGAGGAGACGAACTCGGTTAGATTAGACCAAGAGGAGACGAACTCTTTTAGATTGGACGAAGAGGAGACGAACTCTCTTAGATTGGACCAAATGGAGACGAACTCTCTTAGATTGGACGAAGCGGAGACCAACACTCTTAGAATGGACCAAGAGGAGACGAACTCGGCTAGATTGGACCAAGAGGAGACGAACTCTGTTAGATTGGACCAAGAGAAGATGAACTCTCTTAGATTGGACCAACATGTGACGAACTCTCCTAGATAGGACGAAGAGGAGACGAACTCTCATAGATTGGACCAAGAGGAGACGAACTCGGTTAGATTTGACTGAGAGGAGACGACTCTCTTAGATTGGACTATGAGGTTAGGAACTCTGTTAGATTGGACCGAGAGAAGACAAACTCGCTATGATTGGACCAAGAGAAGACGAACTCTCTTAGAATCGATGAAGAGGAGATGAACTCTCTTACATGGACCAAGAGGACACGAACTCGGTTAGATTGGACCAAGATGACAGGAACTCGGTTAGATTGGACCAAGAGTAGACGAACTCTCTTAGATTGGACCAAGAGGAGACGAACTCTGTTAGATAGGACCAAGTGGAGACGAACTCTCTTAGATTGGATGAAGAGGAGACGAACTCTCTCAGATTGGACCAAGAGGAGACGAACTCGACTAGCTTGCACCAAGAGGAGACCAACTCTATTAGATTGGACCAAGACAAGACGAACTCTCTTAGAATCGATGAAGAGGAGATTAACTCTCTTTGATTGGACCAAGAGGAGACAAACTCGGTTGGATTTGAGCAAGAGGAGACGAACTCTCTTAGATTGGACTATGAGGATATGAACTCTGTTATATTGGACCGAGTGAAGACGAACTCGCTCTGATTGGACCAAGAGAAGACGAACTCGGTTAGAATCGATGAAGAGGAGATGAACTCTCTTAGCATGGACCAACATGACACGAACTCGGTTACATTGGACCAAGATGACACGAACTCGGTTAGATTGGACCGAGAAGAGATGAACTCTCTTAGGTTGGACTATGAGGATAGGAACTCACTTAGATTGGACGAAGAGGAGACGAATTCGGCTAGCTTGGACCAAGAGGAGACGAAATCTCTTAGATTGGACGAAGAGGATACGAACACTCTTAGATTGGTTGAAGAGGAAACGAACTCTCTTAGATTGGACCAAGAGGAGACGAACTCGGTTAGATTAGACCAAGAGGAGACGAACTCTCTTAGATTGGACGAAGAGGAGACGAACTCTCTTAGATTGTACCAAAAGGTGACGAACTCTCTTAGATTGGACGAAGAGGAGACCAACACTCTTAGAATGGACCAAGAGGAGACGAACTCGGCTAGATTGGACCAAGAGGAGACGAAATCTGTATGATTGGACCAAGAGAAGACGAACTCTCTTAGATTGGACCAACATGAGACGAACTCTCCTAGATTGGACGAAGAGGAGATGAACTCTCAGAGATTGGACCAAGAGGAGACGAACTCAATTAGATTTGACCGAGAGGAGACGAACTCTCTTAGATTGGACTATGAGGTTAGGAACTCTGTTAGATTGGACCGAGAGTACACGAACTCGCTATGATTGGACCAAGAGAAGACGAACTCTCTTAGAATCGATGAAGAGGAGATGAACTCTCTTAGCATGGACCAAGAGGACACGAACTCGGTTAGGTTGGACCAAGATGACACGAACTCGGTTAGATTGGACCAAGAGTAGACGAACTCTCTTAGATTGGATGAAGAGGAGACGAACTCTCTTAGATAGGACCAAGTGGAGACGAACTCTCTTAGATTGGACGAAGAGGAGACGAACTCTCTCAGATTGGACCAAGAGGAGACGAACTCGACTAGCTTGGACCAAGAGGAGACCAACTCTCTTAGATTGGACCAAGAGAAGACGAACTCTCTTAGAATCGATGAAGAGGAGCTGAACTCTCTTTGATTGGACCAAGAGGAGACGAGCTCGGTTAGATTTGAGCAAGAGGGGACGAACACTCTTAGATTGGACATTGAGGATATGAACTCAGTTAGATTGGACCGAGAGAAGACGAACTCGCTATGATTGGACCAACAGAAGACGAACTCTCTTAGAATCGATGACGAGGAGATGAACTCTCTTGGCATGGACCAAGAGGACACGAACTCGGTTAGATTGGACCAAGAGTAGACGAACTCTCTTAGATTGGACCAAGAGGAGACGAACTCTGTTAGATTGGACCAAGTGGAGACGAACTCTCTTAGATTGGATGAAGAGGAGGCGAACTCTCTCAGATTGGACCAAGAGGAGACGAACTCGACTAGCTTGCACCAAGAGGAGACCAACTCTATTAGATTGGACCAAGAGAAGACGAACTCTCTTAGAATCGATAAAGAGGAGATTAACTGTCTTTGATTGGACCAAGAGGAGACAACCTCGGTTGGATTTGAGCAAGAGGAGACGAACTCTCTTAGATTGGACTATGAGGATATGAACTCTGTTATATTGGACCGAGTGAAGACGAACTCGCGATGATTGGACCAAGAGAAGACGAACTCTGTTAGAATCGATGAAGAGGAGATGAACTCTCTTAGCATGGACCAACAGGACACGAACTCGATTAGATTGGACCAAGATGACACGAACTCGGTTAGATTGGACCGAGAAGAGATGAACTCTCTTAGATTGGACTTTGAGGATAGGAACTCATTTAGATTGAAGGAAGAGGAGACGAATTCGGCTAGCTTGGACCAAGAGGAGACGAAATCTCTTAGATTGGACGAAGAGGATACGAACTCTCTTAGATTGGATGAAGAGGAAACGAACTCTCTTAGATTGGACCAAGAGGAGACGAACTCGATTAGATTAGACCAAGAGGAGACGAACTCTCTTAGATTGGACGAAGAGGAGACGAACTCTCTTAGATTGTACCAAAAGGTGACGAACACTCTAAGATTGGACGAAGAGGAGACCAACACTCTTAGAATGGACCAAGAGGAGACGAACTCGGCTGGATTGGACCAAGAGGAGACGAACTCTGTTTGATTGGACGAAGAGAAGATGAACTCTATTTGATTGGACGAAGAGAAGACGAACTCTCTTAGATTGGACCAACATGAGACGAACTCTCCTAGATTGGACGAAGAGGAGACGAACTCTCAGTGATTGGACCAAGAGGAGACGAACTCAATTAGATTTGACCGAGAGGAGACGAACTCTCTTAGATTGGATTATGAGGTTAGGAACTCTGTTAGATTGGACCGAGAGTAGACGAACTCGCTATGATTGGACCAAGAGAAGACGAACTCTCTTAGAATCGATGAAGAGGAGATGAACTCTCTTACATGGACCAAGAGGACACGAACTCGGTTAGATTGGACCAAGATGACACGAACTCGGTTAGATTGGACCAAGAGTAGACGAACTCTCATAGATTGGACCAAGAGGAGACGAACTCTGTTAGATTGGACCAAGTGGAGACGAACTCTCTTAGATTGGATGAAGAGGAGACGAACTCTCTCAGATTGGACCAAGAGGAGACGAACTCGACTAGCTTGGACCAAGAGGAGACCAACTCTGTTAGATTGGACCAAGAGAAGACGAACTCTCTTAGAATCGATGAAGAGGAGATGAACTCTCTTTGATTGGACCAAGAGGAGACGAACTCGGTTAGATTTGAGCAAGAGTAGACGAACTCTCTTAGATTGGACTATGAGGATCTGAACTCTGTTAGATTGGACCGAGAGAAGACGAACTCGCTATGATTGGACCAAGAGAAGACGAACACTCTTAGAATCGATGAAGAGGAGATGAACTCTTTTGGCATGGACCAAGAGGACACGAACTCGGTTAGATTGGACCAAGAGTAGACGAACTCTCTTAGATTGGACCAAGAGGAGACGAACTCTGTTAGATTGGACCAAGCGGAGACGAACTCTCTCAGATTGGACGAAGAGGGGACGAACGCTCTCAGATTGGACCAAGAGGAGACGAACTCGACTAGCTTGGACCAAGAGGAGACCAACTCTCTTGGATTGGACGAAGAGGAGACGAACTCTCTTAGATTGGACCAAGAGGAGACGAACTCTGTTAGATTGGACCAAGTGGAGACGAACTCTCTTAGATTGGATGAAGAGGAGACGAACTCTCTCAGATTGGACCAAGAGGAGACGAACTCGACTAGCTTGGACCAAGAGGAGACCAACTCTGTTAGATTGGACCAAGAGAAGACGAACTCTCTTAGAATCGATGAAGAGGAGATGAACTCTCTTTGATTGGACCAAGAGGAGACGAACTCGGTTAGATTTGAGCAAGAGTAGACGAACTCTCTTAGATTGGACTATGAGGATCTGAACTCTGTTAGATTGGACCGAGAGAAGACGAACTCGCTATGATTGGACCAAGAGAAGACGAACACTCTTAGAATCGATGAAGAGGAGATGAACTCTTTTGGCATGGACCAAGAGGACACGAACTCGGTTAGATTGGACCAAGAGTAGACGAACTCTCTTAGATTGGACCAAGAGGAGACGAACTCTGTTAGATTGGACCAAGCGGAGACGAACTCTCTCAGATTGGACGAAGAGGGGACGAACGCTCTCAGATTGGACCAAGAGGAGACGAACTCGACTAGCTTGGACCAAGAGGAGACCAACTCTCTTGGATTGGACGAAGAGGAGACGAACTCTCTTAGATTGGACCAAGAGGAGACGAACTCGGTTAGATTGGACAAAGAGGTGGCAAACTCTCTTAGGTAGGACTAGGAGGAGACGAACTCTCTTAGATTGGACCAAAAGGAGGCGAACTCTCCTAGATTGGACGAAGAGGAGATGATGTAACATCCTGAATTTTCAGACCTTAATTAATAACAGAGATTTATGAAGGATCGGGCAAGATGGTTGGTACTAACACAATTGTCACATGACGACCCAAAGACAGGTTCAGTGGATGATTGTTGTCAAGTCGCGAGTGGCAATAATTAATCTTGAACCAACCTTGGAGTTATCGGTACAATTATGTGATTAGAACGACATCTCGCTAATTACATGAAGATTAAGGCCAATTACATGAGGACCGTAGGGGCTCCACATGAGGTCAAGTGTCCTTAACACATTTAATGACATTTATTACATTAGGATAACTCTTGACCTTAAAGTTTGACCTAGTGGGACACATGGCTTAGGATGTGAGGTTCTAACTTCTCTTGACATATTATTGGATCATTTGGCACTAGCGTTAATTAATGTGATATCTAAAGCCCATGATGACATTAAATGCCTAATGGATAAGCATGACATTAAATGCTTAATGGATAAGCATGACATTAAATGCCTAATGGATAAGCATGACTATATAATAGACATTAAATGGTTATGGATAAGTATGACTCTTTAATGCCTAGAAAGTTCTTTCCAACTTGATGACCAAGGAATGAGAGATGATTAGTCTATTTGTCCCTAAGAGAATTAGACTTGGACCTACCTAAGGGAGTGAGACTAGGGATAGGATGGCTACAAAATCAAGATGATGCAAGCAAGGAATTTAGAAGATAAGAAAGCTTGGTTATTAAATGCACTCAATTAATGAAGGGGAATATTCTGGGAATATTCCTTAACTTAGACTCCAAGTTTGACCACATAGAATCTTATGAGAATATTCTTACTTGGGCCATAAGTCTAGAAATCCTAAGGTAGCCAAGTAAGCCTACAAGCCATAGACTAGCCTAGCAAGCCTACAACCATTTAATGATGAACTTGAGCCTCAAGTAAATTTGGGCTCCAAGTATGGCTAGCCTATAGGTCTAGCCATAGGTCATTAATGCTTGGCTTGGTCCCCAAGTTTCCTTGCTTATAAATAGAGGAAGAGAATTCTTCATTTGCATCCCTTTCTCAACCCAAAGCCCCTCTCTTTCTTCTTGAACTCCTGCTGCCCAAATTCGTCACCCTGCAGACCAGTCCACTGTTTGCCTCCTAAACACTTACCTACAGCCATTTTCTTCACCAAAGCCCTCCACCATCCTTTTATACACCTTAAAACCGTCCCTCCCACCAAAATTCAGCCCCAAATGAGCTCTGGTTGGTCCCGAATTAATTTGGGAAGTTCCAGACTTCATTCCCCAGATACTGCACCGTCGACCGTTTTGTTTGGCCTTTTTTGACAGACCAAACGACTTCCGAATTGAGTGAAACCACCTTCATTCTCTTCGTAACATCCAGATCTTTCCAACGGATCCAACCACACCCCCGTACGTTCAGTAAGCATTGCTGTAGAGCTGCCGGAAGGAAGACGAACGGTCACCGTTTTCCAGCACGGGCGACCCTAACAGCTGCGCTGTTTCACTTGTTTCTTCGTTTTCTTGACTTCTCTTCCATATTTCTGGTATCTACACTAAGTAAGTAGATCTTCTAACCCTTGATTAGGATGTGTTGTTGAGTGGTTGACTTGTGGAGTGGTTTTCTTAAATTATCTTTACACTTTGGTCTTACCAGTCTTGCTGAAATGTTGCTGATTACTTTTAAAGTTTCATGCTACCTTTTTAATGACAAATACTTCTCTTTTCCAAAGAAAATGATTTTGAAAATGATTGATCTTTGAAAATATCTTTGATTTCAAGAGCAAGGTGAAAGAAATGGTTTTCGAAAATGATTTTATTGTGTGTGATGCATTAGCCTCCTCGTCGGATGGACTTCGGGGGAGTTGCGCCCTACGGGGTATGCCTGGCCTTCGGGTCGGTAGACGCGCTAGACGGGGCTAGGCGTGATGATATGCCCGGATGGATTTCCGGTGGAATTAGCCTCCTCGTCGGATGGACTTCGGGGGAGTAGCACCCTATGGGGTGATGATTATAAGCCCGGATGGATTTCCGGTGGAATTAGCCTCCTCGTCGGATGGACTTCGGGGGAGTAGCGCCCTGCGGGGTGTGCCTGGCTTTTGAGTCGGATGAGCCGTACTAGATGGGGCTAGTACGTAGCTTGGGCTGCGGTCCAAGGGGCGCGTTCTGAGCCTATGGGTGAAGGAAACAAAGCCTTGAGGCCGAGGCAATGCTACACATTTTGATGTGAGCGCTTGTACAGCCAAAGAGGACAATATATTGGGTTGGTAGAGGGATGGCGATGGAGCGCGCCTCTGCCCTTCCAATACGCGTTAAGACGAGATAATAGTAAATGCATGTGATGTGTGTATAAATCGTTTTGATGTTAATGTTGATTTTACGGGTGAGTTATTTTGGATATCCTTAAAAGGCGTCCTTTTGAAAAAGAGTGAGGTTTGAGGAAGCATTTTGTGATTCCTTTAAACTTGAGTTTTCAAACCTTTGCATGTTGATTGCGAGGCCACCTCCTAGGTGAGGTTTAGGATTTCTACTTACTGAGTTTATCTCACCCCGTGGTTATTAACAATTTTCAGGATCACATAGTTAAACAGTTCACTTTGGCACTCTGCTCGGCTTGATGGTGAAAGTCAAGACGTCGATCGAACCCCTTTTTTTATCAAAGGTTAGATTAGAGGAGTTAGGGATAACCGACCCCCGATCTTAACCGACTCGTGATTAAAGGTGCTTTTGGCACGTCTTGTTGAAGTTGTTTTAAAAGATGATTGTTGTGTTTACAATGGCTACCGTTATGTTGATGTATTAGTAGGTATTATATTGTGATGTATATTATGTGACTTGCCTATTTAACTACCATTGTTTGTCAGGGATGCTTCCGCTTAATTATAGAGTAAAAGATGAGAAGTCGACAATTGGATCCTGGGATAATATTGTCGCAAGATAACGTGAATGTTGGGACTTATCGCGTACCCAACGGATCGGGACGTGACAACTCCGACGTAACGAACCCTTGTACTTAATTAAAATAACTAAGTACGTGCTTTAAGTGGTATACGGATTGGGGTCGTTACAATTTGGTATCAGAGCTTAGGTTATGGCCTGGAGTGATAAGGAGCGATGGGAATATGGGTAGTTAGTAGGCATAAATTTTGGAATATAATTGACGTTTGGTTGTTATCGTAGATTTCTAACACTAATCCTTCTCCTCGAAAAACAGTGTTTGTTGTTGTTGTTGTTTGTTAGCTTGAATCATTAGTGACCACATTCCTAGGACGACACAAAGGACAACTCGGGGCCAGTCAAGTTCAAGAGGAAAATCCCCAAGAAGGACTTGTCTTCGAGTTTATAGAAAATAGGAATTGTCAAGGAATGCGCAAAAAGGAAGAAGCCATGGGAGGGCTGTGTTTCCCTGTGGATATAAGAAGAAATATTATCAGAGTAGCGCAGCGGAAGTATGGTGGACATTGCCAAACATGTCACCAAATGCCTTATTTTCCAATAAGTGAGAACTCTGATGTGTTGGGAAAAAGTCGGGGAAGGAAGAAGAATTGGCCTAGAGTTAGTCCAGATGTCGGTAGAGCCTATCCAACTAATTAGAGTCAAACTTAGGACTGTCCAAGACCGACAGCAAGGTTGAGCTGATCGTCAATGCGGGCACCTAGAATTTCAGGTTGGTGACCACTTGTTTTTCAAAGTGTCATCAATGAGAGGTATGTCACCATTCGACAGAAAGGGAAAACTCAGGCCCAGGTATGTTGACTCTTTCGAAATCTTGGATAGAATAGGGAGTCTAGCTAATTGACTTGTCTATCTGCCCAAACATGCTTAGGTTCACGACATTTTGATATGACAATACTAAGAAAGTTTGATTAGAATATTCAGAATTTCGAGGACGAAATTCCTTTAAGAGGGGGAGAATTGTAACATCCTGAATTTTCAGACCTTAATTAATAACAGAGATTTATGAAGGATCGGGCAAGATGGTTGGTACTAACACAATTGTCACATGACGACCCAAAGACAGGTTCAGTGGATGATTGTTGTCAAGTCGCGAGTGGCAATAATTAATCTTGAACCAACCTTGGAGTTATCGGTACAATTATGTGATTAGAACGACATCTCGCTAATTACATGAAGATTAAGGCCAATTACATGAGGACCGTAGGGGCTCCACATGAGGTCAAGTGTCCTTAACACATTTAATGACATTTATTACATTAGGATAACTCTTGACCTTAAAGTTTGACCTAGTGGGACACATGGCTTAGGATGTGAGGTTCTAACTTCTCTTGACATATTATTGGATCATTTGGCACTAGCGTTAATTAATGTGATATCTAAAGCCCATGATGACATTAAATGCCTAATGGATAAGCATGACATTAAATGCTTAATGGATAAGCATGACATTAAATGCCTAATGGATAAGCATGACTATATAATAGACATTAAATGGTTATGGATAAGTATGACTCTTTAATGCCTAGAAAGTTCTTTCCAACTTGATGACCAAGGAATGAGAGATGATTAGTCTATTTGTCCCTAAGAGAATTAGACTTGGACCTACCTAAGGGAGTGAGACTAGGGATAGGATGGCTACAAAATCAAGATGATGCAAGCAAGGAATTTAGAAGATAAGAAAGCTTGGTTATTAAATGCACTCAATTAATGAAGGGGAATATTCTGGGAATATTCCTTAACTTAGACTCCAAGTTTGACCACATAGAATCTTATGAGAATATTCTTACTTGGGCCATAAGTCTAGAAATCCTAAGGTAGCCAAGTAAGCCTACAAGCCATAGACTAGCCTAGCAAGCCTACAACCATTTAATGATGAACTTGAGCCTCAAGTAAATTTGGGCTCCAAGTATGGCTAGCCTATAGGTCTAGCCATAGGTCATTAATGCTTGGCTTGGTCCCCAAGTTTCCTTGCTTATAAATAGAGGAAGAGAATTCTTCATTTGCATCCCTTTCTCAACCCAAAACCCCTCTCTTTCTTCTTGAACTCCTGCTGCCCAAATTCGTCACCCTGCAGACCAGTCCACTGTTTGCCTCCTAAACACTTACCTACAGCCATTTTCTTCACCAAAGCCCTCCACCATCCTTTTATACACCTTAAAACCGTCCCTCCCACCAAAATTCAGCCCCAAATGAGCTCTGGTTGGTCCCGAATTAATTTGGGAAGTTCCAGACTTCATTCCCCAGATACTGCACCGTCGACCGTTTTGTTTGGCCTTTTTTGACAGACCAAACGACTTCCGAATTGAGTGAAACCACCTTCATTCTCTTCGTAACATCCAGATCTTTCCAACGGATCCAACCACACCCCCGTACGTTCAGTAAGCATTGCTGTAGAGCTGCCGGAAGGAAGACGAACGGTCACCGTTTTCCAGCACGGGCGACCCTAACAGCTGCGCTGTTTCACTTGTTTCTTCGTTTTCTTGACTTCTCTTCCATATTTCTGGTATCTACACTAAGTAAGTAGATCTTCTAACCCTTGATTAGGATGTGTTGTTGAGTGGTTGACTTGTGGAGTGGTTTTCTTAAATTATCTTTACACTTTGGTCTTACCAGTCTTGCTGAAATGTTGCTGATTACTTTTAAAGTTTCATGCTACCTTTTTAATGACAAATACTTCTCTTTTCCAAAGAAAATGATTTTGAAAATGATTGATCTTTGAAAATATCTTTGATTTCAAGAGCAAGGTGAAAGAAATGGTTTTCGAAAATGATTTTATTGTGTGTGATGCATTAGCCTCCTCGTCGGATGGACTTCGGGGGAGTTGCGCCCTACGGGGTATGCCTGGCCTTCGGGTCGGTAGACGCGCTAGACGGGGCTAGGCGTGATGATATGCCCGGATGGATTTCCGGTGGAATTAGCCTCCTCGTCGGATGGACTTCGGGGGAGTAGCACCCTATGGGGTGATGATTATAAGCCCGGATGGATTTCCGGTGGAATTAGCCTCCTCGTCGGATGGACTTCGGGGGAGTAGCGCCCTGCGGGGTGTGCCTGGCTTTTGAGTCGGATGAGCCGTACTAGATGGGGCTAGTACGTAGCTTGGGCTGCGGTCCAAGGGGCGCGTTCTGAGCCTATGGGTGAAGGAAACAAAGCCTTGAGGCCGAGGCAATGCTACACATTTTGATGTGAGCGCTTGTACAGCCAAAGAGGACAATATATTGGGTTGGTAGAGGGATGGCGATGGAGCGCGCCTCTGCCCTTCCAATACGCGTTAAGACGAGATAATAGTAAATGCATGTGATGTGTGTATAAATCGTTTTGATGTTAATGTTGATTTTACGGGTGAGTTATTTTGGATATCCTTAAAAGGCGTCCTTTTGAAAAAGAGTGAGGTTTGAGGAAGCATTTTGTGATTCCTTTAAACTTGAGTTTTCAAACCTTTGCATGTTGATTGCGAGGCCACCTCCTAGGTGAGGTTTAGGATTTCTACTTACTGAGTTTATCTCACCCCGTGGTTATTAACAATTTTCAGGATCACATAGTTAAACAGTTCACTTTGGCACTCTGCTCGGCTTGATGGTGAAAGTCAAGACGTCGATCGAACCCCTTTTTTTATCAAAGGTTAGATTAGAGGAGTTAGGGATAACCGACCCCCGATCTTAACCGACTCGTGATTAAAGGTGCTTTTGGCACGTCTTGTTGAAGTTGTTTTAAAAGATGATTGTTGTGTTTACAATGGCTACCGTTATGTTGATGTATTAGTAGGTATTATATTGTGATGTATATTATGTGACTTGCCTATTTAACTACCATTGTTTGTCAGGGATGCTTCCGCTTAATTATAGAGTAAAAGATGAGAAGTCGACAATTGGATCCTGGGATAATATTGTCGCAAGATAACGTGAATGTTGGGACTTATCGCGTACCCAACGGATCGGGACGTGACAACTCCGACGTAACGAACCCTTGTACTTAATTAAAATAACTAAGTACGTGCTTTAAGTGGTATACGGATTGGGGTCGTTACAATTTGGTATCAGAGCTTAGGTTATGGCCTGGAGTGATAAGGAGCGATGGGAATATGGGTAGTTAGTAGGCATAAATTTTGGAATATAATTGACGTTTGGTTGTTATCGTAGATTTCTAACACTAATCCTTCTCCTCGAAAAACAGTGTTTGTTGTTGTTGTTGTTTGTTAGCTTGAATCATTAGTGACCACATTCCTAGGACGACACAAAGGACAACTCGGGGCCAGTCAAGTTCAAGAGGAAAATCCCCAAGAAGGACTTGTCTTCGAGTTTATAGAAAATAGGAATTGTCAAGGAATGCGCAAAAAGGAAGAAGCCATGGGAGGGCTGTGTTTCCCTGTGGATATAAGAAGAAATATTATCAGAGTAGCGCAGCGGAAGTATGGTGGACATTGCCAAACATGTCACCAAATGCCTTATTTTCCAATAAGTGAGAACTCTGATGTGTTGGGAAAAAGTCGGGGAAGGAAGAAGAATTGGCCTAGAGTTAGTCCAGATGTCGGTAGAGCCTATCCAACTAATTAGAGTCAAACTTAGGACTGTCCAAGACCGACAGCAAGGTTGAGCTGATCGTCAATGCGGGCACCTAGAATTTCAGGTTGGTGACCACTTGTTTTTCAAAGTGTCATCAATGAGAGGTATGTCACCATTCGACAGAAAGGGAAAACTCAGGCCCAGGTATGTTGACTCTTTCGAAATCTTGGATAGAATAGGGAGTCTAGCTAATTGACTTGTCTATCTGCCCAAACATGCTTAGGTTCACGACATTTTGATATGACAATACTAAGAAAGTTTGATTAGAATATTCAGAATTTCGAGGACGAAATTCCTTTAAGAGGGGGAGAATTGTAACATCCTGAATTTTCAGACCTTAATTAATAACAGAGATTTATGAAGGATCGGGCAAGATGGTTGGTACTAACACAATTGTCACATGACGACCCAAAGACAGGTTCAGTGGATGATTGTTGTCAAGTCGCGAGTGGCAATAATTAATCTTGAACCAACCTTGGAGTTATCGGTACAATTATGTGATTAGAACGACATCTCGCTAATTACATGAAGATTAAGGCCAATTACATGAGGACCGTAGGGGCTCCACATGAGGTCAAGTGTCCTTAACACATTTAATGACATTTATTACATTAGGATAACTCTTGACCTTAAAGTTTGACCTAGTGGGACACATGGCTTAGGATGTGAGGTTCTAACTTCTCTTGACATATTATTGGATCATTTGGCACTAGCGTTAATTAATGTGATATCTAAAGCCCATGATGACATTAAATGCCTAATGGATAAGCATGACATTAAATGCTTAATGGATAAGCATGACATTAAATGCCTAATGGATAAGCATGACTATATAATAGACATTAAATGGTTATGGATAAGTATGACTCTTTAATGCCTAGAAAGTTCTTTCCAACTTGATGACCAAGGAATGAGAGATGATTAGTCTATTTGTCCCTAAGAGAATTAGACTTGGACCTACCTAAGGGAGTGAGACTAGGGATAGGATGGCTACAAAATCAAGATGATGCAAGCAAGGAATTTAGAAGATAAGAAAGCTTGGTTATTAAATGCACTCAATTAATGAAGGGGAATATTCTGGGAATATTCCTTAACTTAGACTCCAAGTTTGACCACATAGAATCTTATGAGAATATTCTTACTTGGGCCATAAGTCTAGAAATCCTAAGGTAGCCAAGTAAGCCTACAAGCCATAGACTAGCCTAGCAAGCCTACAACCATTTAATGATGAACTTGAGCCTCAAGTAAATTTGGGCTCCAAGTATGGCTAGCCTATAGGTCTAGCCATAGGTCATTAATGCTTGGCTTGGTCCCCAAGTTTCCTTGCTTATAAATAGAGGAAGAGAATTCTTCATTTGCATCCCTTTCTCAACCCAAAACCCCTCTCTTTCTTCTTGAACTCCTGCTGCCCAAATTCGTCACCCTGCAGACCAGTCCACTGTTTGCCTCCTAAACACTTACCTACAGCCATTTTCTTCACCAAAGCCCTCCACCATCCTTTTATACACCTTAAAACCGTCCCTCCCACCAAAATTCAGCCCCAAATGAGCTCTGGTTGGTCCCGAATTAATTTGGGAAGTTCCAGACTTCATTCCCCAGATACTGCACCGTCGACCGTTTTGTTTGGCCTTTTTTGACAGACCAAACGACTTCCGAATTGAGTGAAACCACCTTCATTCTCTTCGTAACATCCAGATCTTTCCAACGGATCCAACCACACCCCCGTACGTTCAGTAAGCATTGCTGTAGAGCTGCCGGAAGGAAGACGAACGGTCACCGTTTTCCAGCACGGGCGACCCTAACAGCTGCGCTGTTTCACTTGTTTCTTCGTTTTCTTGACTTCTCTTCCATATTTCTGGTATCTACACTAAGTAAGTAGATCTTCTAACCCTTGATTAGGATGTGTTGTTGAGTGGTTGACTTGTGGAGTGGTTTTCTTAAATTATCTTTACACTTTGGTCTTACCAGTCTTGCTGAAATGTTGCTGATTACTTTTAAAGTTTCATGCTACCTTTTTAATGACAAATACTTCTCTTTTCCAAAGAAAATGATTTTGAAAATGATTGATCTTTGAAAATATCTTTGATTTCAAGAGCAAGGTGAAAGAAATGGTTTTCGAAAATGATTTTATTGTGTGTGATGCATTAGCCTCCTCGTCGGATGGACTTCGGGGGAGTTGCGCCCTACGGGGTATGCCTGGCCTTCGGGTCGGTAGACGCGCTAGACGGGGCTAGGCGTGATGATATGCCCGGATGGATTTCCGGTGGAATTAGCCTCCTCGTCGGATGGACTTCGGGGGAGTAGCACCCTATGGGGTGATGATTATAAGCCCGGATGGATTTCCGGTGGAATTAGCCTCCTCGTCGGATGGACTTCGGGGGAGTAGCGCCCTGCGGGGTGTGCCTGGCTTTTGAGTCGGATGAGCCGTACTAGATGGGGCTAGTACGTAGCTTGGGCTGCGGTCCAAGGGGCGCGTTCTGAGCCTATGGGTGAAGGAAACAAAGCCTTGAGGCCGAGGCAATGCTACACATTTTGATGTGAGCGCTTGTACAGCCAAAGAGGACAATATATTGGGTTGGTAGAGGGATGGCGATGGAGCGCGCCTCTGCCCTTCCAATACGCGTTAAGACGAGATAATAGTAAATGCATGTGATGTGTGTATAAATCGTTTTGATGTTAATGTTGATTTTACGGGTGAGTTATTTTGGATATCCTTAAAAGGCGTCCTTTTGAAAAAGAGTGAGGTTTGAGGAAGCATTTTGTGATTCCTTTAAACTTGAGTTTTCAAACCTTTGCATGTTGATTGCGAGGCCACCTCCTAGGTGAGGTTTAGGATTTCTACTTACTGAGTTTATCTCACCCCGTGGTTATTAACAATTTTCAGGATCACATAGTTAAACAGTTCACTTTGGCACTCTGCTCGGCTTGATGGTGAAAGTCAAGACGTCGATCGAACCCCTTTTTTTATCAAAGGTTAGATTAGAGGAGTTAGGGATAACCGACCCCCGATCTTAACCGACTCGTGATTAAAGGTGCTTTTGGCACGTCTTGTTGAAGTTGTTTTAAAAGATGATTGTTGTGTTTACAATGGCTACCGTTATGTTGATGTATTAGTAGGTATTATATTGTGATGTATATTATGTGACTTGCCTATTTAACTACCATTGTTTGTCAGGGATGCTTCCGCTTAATTATAGAGTAAAAGATGAGAAGTCGACAATTGGATCCTGGGATAATATTGTCGCAAGATAACGTGAATGTTGGGACTTATCGCGTACCCAACGGATCGGGACGTGACAACTCCGACGTAACGAACACTTGTACTTAATTAAAATAACTAAGTACGTGCTTTAAGTGGTATACGGATTGGGGTCGTTACAGATGAACTCTCTTAGATTGGACCAAGAGAAGAAGAACTCGGTTAGATTTGAGCAAGAGGAGACGAACTCTCTTAGATTGGACTATGAGGATATGAACTCTGTTAGATTGGACCGAGAGAAGACGAACTCTCTTAGAATCGATGAAGAGGAGATGAACTCTCTTAGCATGGACCAAGAGGACACGAACTCGGTTAGATTGGACCAAGATGACACGAACTCGGTTAGATTGGACCGAGAGGAGATGAACTCTCTCAGATTGGACTATGAGGATAGGAACTCTCTTAGATTGGACGAAGAGGAGACGAATTCGGCTAGCTTGGACCAAGAGGAGATGAAATCTCTTAGATTGGACGAAGAGGATACGAACTCTCTTAGATTGGACGAAGAGGAAACGAACTCTCTTAGATTGGACCAAGAGGAGACGAACTCGGTTAGATTGGACCAAGAGGAGACGAACTCTCTTAGATTGGACGAAGAGGAGACCAACACTCTTAGAATGGACCAAGAGGAGACAAACTCGGCTAGATTGGACCAAGTGGAGACGAAGTCTGTTAGATTGGACCAAGAGAAAACGAACTCTCTTAGATTGGACCAACATGAGATGAACTCTCCTAGATTGGACGAAGAGGAGATGAACTCTCAGTGATTGGACCAAGAGGAGACGAACTCAGTTAGATTTGACCGAGATGAGACGAACTCACTTAGATTGGACTATGAGGATATGAACTCTATAAGATTGGGCCGAGAGAAGACGAAGTCACTATGATTGGACCAAGAGAAGACGAACTCTCTTAGAATCGATGAAGAGGAGATGAACTCTCTTAGCATGGACCAAGAGGACACGAACTAAGTTAGATTGGACCAAGATGACACGAACTCGGTTAGATTGGACCAAGAGTAGACGAACTCTCTTAGATTGGACCAAGAGGAGAGGAACTCTGTTAGATTGGACCAAGTGTAGACGAACTCTCTTAGATTGGACGAAGAGGAGACGAACACTCTCAGATTGGACCAAGAGGAGATGAACTCGACTAGCTTGGACCAAGAGGAGATCAACTCTATTAGATTGGACCAAGAGAAGACGAACTCTCTTAGAATCGATGAAGAGGAGATGAACTCTCTTTGATTGGACCAAGAGGAGACCAACTTAGTTAGATTTGAGCAAGAGGAGACGAACTCTCTTAGATTGGACTATGTGGATATGAACTCTGTTATATTGGACCGAGAGAAGACGAACTCGCTATGATTGGACCAAGAGAAGACGAACTCTCTTAGAATCGATGAAGAGGAGATGAACTCTCTTAGCCTGAACCAAGAGGACACGAACTCAGTTTGATTGGACCAAGAGTAGACGAACTCTCTTAGATTGGACCAAGAGGAGACGAACTCTGTTAGATTGGTCCAAGTGGAGACGAACTCTCTTAGATTGGACGAAGAGGAGACGAACGCTCTCAGATTGGACCAAGAGGAGACGAACTCGACTGGCATGGACCAAGAGGAGACCAACTCTCTTGGATTGGACGAAGAGGAGACGAACTCTCTTAGATTGGACCAAGAGGAGACGAACTCGGTTAGATTGGACAAATAGGTGGCAAACTCTCTTAGGTAGGACCAAGAGGAGACGAACTCTCTTAGATTGGACCAAAAGGAGACGAACTCTCCTAGATTGGACGAAGAGGAGACGAACTCTCTTAGATTGGACCAAGAGGAGAAGAACTCGGTTAGATTTGAGCAAGAGGAGACGAACTCTCTTAGATTGGACTATGAGGATATGAACTCTGTTAGATTGGACCGAGAGAAGACGAACTCGCTATGATTGGACCAAGAGAAGACGAACTCTCTTAGAATTGATGAAGAGGAGATGAACTCTCTTAGCATGGACCAAGATGACACGAACTCGGTTAGATTGGACGGAGAGGAGATGAACTCTCTTAGATTGGACTATAAGGATTGGAACTCTCTTAGATTGGACGAAGAGGAGACGAATTCGGCTAGCTTGGACCAAGAGGAGACGAGATCTCTTAGATTGGACGAAGAGGATACGAACTCTCTCAGATTGGACGAAGAGGAATCGAACTCTCTTAGATTGGACCAAAAGGAGACGAACTCTCCTAGATTAGACCAAGAGGAGACGAACTCTCTTAGATTGGAGCAAGAGGAGACGAACTCTCTTAGATTGGACTATGAGGGTATGAACTCTATTAGATTGGACCGAGAGAATGCGAACTCCCTATGATTGGACCAAGAGAAGACGAACTCTCATAGAATCGATGAAGAGGAGATGAACTTTCTTAGCATGGACCAAGAGGACACGAACTCGGTTAGATTGGACCAAGAGTAGACGAACTCTCTTAGATTGGACCAAGAGGAGACGAACTCTGTTAGATTGGACCACGTGGAGACGAACTCTGTTAGATTGGACGAAGAGGAGACGAACGCTCTCAGATTGGACCAAGAGGAGACGAACTCGACTAGCTTGGACCAAGAGGAGACCAACTCTCTAAGATTGGACCAAGAGAAGACGAACTCTCATAGAATCGATGAAGAGGAGATGAACTCTCTTTCATTGGACCAAGAGGAGACGAACTCGGTTAGATTTGAGGATATGAACTCTCTTAGATTGGACTATGAGGATATGAACTCTCTTAGATTGGACTATGAGGATATGAACTCTGTTAGATTGGATCGAGAGAAGACGAACGCGCTATGATTGGACCAAGAGAAGACGAACTCTCTTAGAATCGATGAAGAGGTGGTGAACTCTCTTAGCATGGACCAAGAGGACACGAACTCGGTTAGATTGGACCAAGAGTAGACGAACTCTCTTAGATTGGAGCAAGAGGAGGCGAACTCTGTTAGATTGGACCAAGTGGAGACGAACTCTCTTAGATTGGACGAAGAGGAGACGAACGCTCTCAGATTGGACTAAAGGAGACGAACTCGACTAGCTTGGACCAAGAGGAGACCAACTCTCTTGGATTGGACGAAGAGGAGACGAACTCTCTTAGATTGGACCAAGAGGAGACGAACTCGGTTAGATAGGACAAAGAGGTGGCAAACTCTCTTAGGTAGGACCAAGAGGAGACGAACTCTCTTAGATTGGACCAAAAGGAGACGAACTCTCCTAGATTGGACGAAGAGGAGACGAACTCTCTTAGATTGGACCAAGAGGAGAAGAACTCGGTTAGATTTGAGCAAGAGGAGACGAACTCTCTTAGATTGGACTATGAGGATATGAACTCTGTTAGATTGGACCGAGAGAAGACGAACTCGCTATGATTGGACCAAGAGAAGACGAACTCTCTTAGAATTGATGAAGAGGAGATGAACTCTCTTAGCATGGACCAAGATGACACGAACTCGGTTAGATTGGACGGAGAGGAGATGAACTCTCTTAGATTGGACTATAAGGATAGGAACTCTCTTAGATTGGACGAAGAGGAGACGAATTCGGCTAGCTTGGACCAAGAGGAGACGAGATCTCTTAGATTAGACGAAGAGGATACGAACTCTCTCAGATTGGACGAAGAGGAATCGAACTCTCTTAGATTGGACCAAAAGGAGACGAACTCTCCTAGATTAGACCAAGAGGAGACGAACTCTCTTAGATTGGAGCAAGAGGAGACGAACTCTCTTAGATTGGACTATGAGGGTATGAACTCTATTAGATTGGACCGAGAGAATGCGAACTCCCTATGATTGGACCAAGAGAAGACGAACTCTCATAGAATCGATGAAGAGGAGATGAACTTTCTTAGCATGGACCAAGAGGACACGAACTCGGTTAGATTGGACCAAGAGTAGACGAACTCTCTTAGATTGGACCAAGAGGAGACGAACTCTGTTAGATTGGACCAGGTGGAGACGAACTCTGTTAGATTGGACGAAGAGGAGACGAACGCTCTCAGATTGGACCAAGAGGAGACGAACTCGACTAGCTTGGACCAAGAGGAGACCAACTCTCTAAGATTGGACCAAGAGAAGACGAACTCTCATAGAATCGATGAAGAGGAGATGAACTCTCTTTCATTGGACCAAGAGGAGACGAACTCGGTTAGATTTGAGGATATGAACTCTCTTAGATTGGACTATGAGGATATGAACTCTCTTAGATTGGACTATGAGGATATGAACTCTGTTAGATTGGATCGAGAGAAGACGAACGCGCTATGATTGGACCAAGAGAAGACGAACTCTCTTAGAATCGATGAAGAGGTGGTGAACTCTCTTAGCATGGACCAAGAGGACACGAACTCGGTTAGATTGGACCAAGAGTAGACGAACTCTCTTAGATTGGACCAAGAGGAGACAAACTCTGTTGGATTGGACCAAGTGGAGACGAACTCTCTTAGATTGGACGAAGAGGAGACGAACGATCTCAGATTGGACCAAGAGGAGACGAACTCGACTAGCTTGGACCAAGAGGAGACCAACTCTCTTGGATTGGACGAAGAGGAGACGAACTCTCTTAGATTGGACCAAGAGGAGACGAACTCAGTTAGATTGGACAAAGAGGTGGAAAACTCTCTTAGGTAGAACCAAGAGGAGACGAACTCTCTTAGATTGGATGAAGAGGAGAGGAACTCTGTTAGATTGGACCAAGAGGAGACGAACTCGGTTAGATTGGACCAAGAGTAGACGAACTCTCTTAGATTGGACAAAGAGAAACGAACTCTCATAGATTGGACCATGAGGTTAAGAACTAGGAAAGATTGGACCAAGGGAAGAGGAACACTCTTAGATTGGACTAAGATGATACAAACTCGGTTAGATTGGACCAAGAGGAGACGAACTCTCTTAGATTGGACGAAGAGGAGATGAACTCTCTTATATTGGACCAAAAGGAGACGAACTCTCTTAGATTGGACGAAGAGGAGACCAAATATCTTAGAATGGACCAAGAGGAGACGAACTCGGCTAGATTGGACCAAGAAGAGACGAACTGTATTGGATTGGACCAAGTGAAGACGAACTCAGTATGATAGAACCATGAGAAGACAAACAATCTTTGATTGGACAATGAGGTGACGAACTCTCTTAAATAGGACCAAGAGGAGACGAACTCTATTAGATTAGATTAAGTAGAGACGAACTCCTTTAGATTGGACCAAAAAGTGACGAACGCTGTTAGAATGGATCTAGAGCAGACGAACTCGATTGGATTGGAGAAAGAGGAGAGAACGTTCTTAGATTGGACGAAGAGGAGATGCACTCTCTTAGATTGGACCAAGAGGAGACGAACTCGGTTAGATTTGACGAAGAGGAGACGAACTCTCTTAGATTGGACTATGAGGATATGAACTCTGTTAGATTGGACAGAGAGAAGACGAACTCGCTATGATTGGACCAAGAGAAGACGAACTCTCTTAGAATCGATGAAGAGGAGATGAACTCTCTTAGCATGGACCAAGAGGACACGAACTCGGTTAGATTGGACCATGATGACACGAACTCGGTTAGATTGGACCAAGAGTAGACGAACTCTCTAAGATTGGACCAAGAGGAGACGAACTCTGTTAGATTGGACCAAGTGGACACGAACTCTCTTAGATTGGACCATTAGGAGAAGAACTAGGATTGTAACAACCCATTTCCATATACCACTTAAAGCATGTACTTAGTTATTTTAATTAAGTACAAGGGTTCGTTACGTCGGAGTTATCACGTCCCGGTCCGTTGGGCACGCGATAAATCCCAACATTCACGTTTCCTTGCGACAATATTATCCCAGGATCTAATTGTCGACTTTTCATCTTTTACTCTATAATTAAGCGGAAGCATCCCTGACAAAACAATGGTAGTTAAATAGGCAAGTAACACAACATGCAACACAATATAATACATATTAATACATCATCATAATGATGGTCATTATGAACACAACAATCATATTTTAATACAACTTCAACAAGACGTGCCAGAAGCACCTTTAATCACGAATCGGCTAAGATCGGGGGTCGGTTATCCCTAACTCCTCTAGTCTAACCTCTGATCAAAAATGGGTTCGATCGACGTCTTGACTTTCACCATCAAGCCAATTATGCAACCCTGAAATTTGTTAATAACCACGGGGTGAGATAAACTCAGTAAGTAGAAATCCTAAACCTCACCTAGGAGGTGGCCTCGAAATCAACATGCAAAGGTTTGAAAACTCAAGTTTAAAGAAATCACAAAATGCTTCCTCAAACCTCGCTCTTTCTCAAAAGAACACCATTTAAGGATTTCCAAAATAACTCACCCGTAAAATCAACATTAACATCAAAATGATTTATACACACATCACATGCATTTACTATTATCTCGTCTTAACGCGTATTGGAAGGGCAGAGGCGCGCTCCATCGCCATCCCTCTACCAAACCAATATATTGTCCTCTTTGGCTGTACAAGCGCTCACACCAAAGTGTGGAGCATTGCCTCGGCCTCAAGGCTTTGTTTCCTTCACCCATTGGCTCAGAACGCGCCCCTTGGACCGCAGCCCAAGCTACGTACTAGCCCCATCTAGTACGGCTCATCCGACTCAAAAGCCAGGCACACCCCGCAGGGCGCTACTCCCCCGAAGTCCATCCGACGAGGAGGCTAATTCCACCGGAAATCCATCCGGGCTTATATTCATCACCCCATAGGGTGCTACTCCCCCGAAGTCCATCCGACGAGGAGGCTAATTTCATCACCCGTAAAATCAACATTAACATCAAAATGATTTATACACACATCACATGCATTTACTATTATCTCGTCTTAACGCGTATTGGAAGGGCAGAGGCGCGCTCCATCGCCATCCCTCTACCAAACCAATATATTGTCCTCTTTGGCTGTACAAGCGCTCACACCAAAGTGTGGAGCATTGCCTCGGCCTCAAGGCTTTGTTTCCTTCACCCATTGGCTCAGAACGCGCCCCTTGGACCGCAGCCCAAGCTACGTACTAGCCCCATCTAGTACGGCTCATCCGACTCAAAAGCCAGGCACACCCCGCAGGGCGCTACTCCCCCGAAGTCCATCCGACGAGGAGGCTAATTCCACCGGAAATCCATCCGGGCTTATATTCATCACCCCATAGGGTGCTACTCCCCCGAAGTCCATCCGACGAGGAGGCTAATTTCACCGGAAATCCATCCGGGCATATCATCACGCCTAGCCCCGTCTAGCGCGTCTACCGACACAAATGCCGGGCATACCCCGTAGGGCGCAACTCCCCCGAAATCCATCCGACGAGGAGGCCAATGCATTGCACACAATAAAATCATTTTCGAAAACCATTTCTTTCACCTTGTTCTTGAAATCAAAGACATTTTCAAAGATAAATCATTTTGAAAATCATTTTCTTTGGAAAAGAGAGGTATTTTTCATAAAAAAGGTAGCATGAAACTTTAAAAGTAATCAGTAACATTTCAGTAAGACTGGTAAGACCAAAGTGTAAAGATAATTTAAGAAAACCACTCCACAAGTCAATCACTCAGCAACACATCCTAATCAAGGGTTAGAAGATCTACTTACCTAGTGTAGATACCAGAAATATGGAAGAGAAGTCAAGAAAACGAAGAAACAAGTGAAACAGCGCAGCTGTTAGGGTCGCCCGTGCTGGAAAACGGTGACCGTTCGTCTTCCTTCCGGCAGCTCTACAGCAATGCTTACTGAACGTACGGGGGTGTGGTTGGATCCGTTGGAAAGATCTAGATGTTACGAAGAGAATGAAGGTGGTTTCACTCAATTCGGAAGTCGTTTGGTCTGTCAACGAAGGCCAAACAAAACGGTCGACGGTGCAGTTTCTCGGGAATGAAGTCTGGAACTTCCCAAATTAATTCGGGACCAACCAGAGCTCATTTGGGGCTGAATTTTGGTGGGAGGGACGGTTTAAAGGTGTATAAGGGGATGGTGGAGGGCTATGGTGAAGAAAATGGCTGTAGGTAAGTGTTTGGGAGGCAAACAGTGGACTGGTCTGCAGGGTGACGAATTTGGGCAGCAGGAGTTCAAGAAGAAAGAGAGGGGTTTTGGGTTGAGAAAGGGATGCAAATGAAGAATTCTCTTCCTCTATTTATAAGCAAAGAAACTTGGAGACCAAGCCAAGCATTAATGACCTATGGCTAGACCTATAAGCTAGCCAAACTTGGAGCCCAAGTTTACTTGAGGCTCAAGTTCATCATTAAATGCTTGTAGGCTTGTTTGGTTAGGCTATGTCTTATAGGCTTAGTTGGCTAATCTAGGTAGGCTTACTTAGCTAGCCTAGGATTTGTAGACTTATGGCCTAAGTAAGAATATTCTCATAATATTCTACCTTGTCAAACTTGGGGTCCAAGTTAAGGAATATTCCTAGAATATTCCCCTTCATTAATTGAGTGCATTTAATAACCAAGCTTTCTTATCTTCTAAATTCCTTGCTTGCATCATCTTGATTTTGTAGCCATCCTATCCCTAGTCTCACTCCCTTAGGTAGGTCCAAGTCTAATTCTCTTAGGGACAAATAGACTAATCATCTCTCATTCCTTGGTCATCAAGTTGGAAAGAACCTTCTAGGCATTAAAGAGTCATACTTATCCATAACCATTTAATGTCTATTCTATATAGTCATGCTTATCCATTAGGCATTTAATGTCATGCTTATCCATTAAGCATTTAATGCCATGCTTATCCATTAAGCATTTAATGTCTAAGATTTTGCCTAAAGTCTACTACCATAGGTATTTAATGTTCTAGTCATCCTATCCTCTTCCATTGGCCGAATCTCCCTCTCCCTCACCCTATTGGCTATTCAATCTAGTCCATCTAGATGTCCTAGGCTTATATCAACCTTATCTCCTCTTCTCCGTGACATCATCCAGGTCGGTACATTTCTTCGACTAAACTAGTTCTAGGCCAACTAATCATATTTCTTGGCTCCTTCCTTGTCATCAACTCTTTCGTTAATCAGGGTCTCGAATTTCAGGATGTTACAAGGATAGATTGGATCAAGGGAAGAGGAACGCTCTTAGATTGGACCAAGAGGATACAAACTCGGTTAGATTGGGCAAGAGGAGACGAACTCTCTTAGATTGGATGAAGAGGAGACGAACTCTCTTAGATTGGACCAAAAGGAGACGAACTCACTTAGATTGGACGAAGATGAGACCAACTCTCTTAGAATGGACCAAGAGGAGACGAACTCGGCTAGATTGGACCAAGAGGAGACGAACTCGGCTAGAATGGACCAAAAGGAGACGAACTCGGCTAGAATGGACCAAAAGGAGACGAACTCGGCAAGAATGGACCAAGAGGAGACGAACTCGGCTAGAATGGACCAAGAGGAGACGAACTCTCTTAGATTGGACCAAAAGGAGACGAACTCACTTAGATTGGACGAAGATGAGACCAACTCTCTTAGAATGGACCAAGAGGACACGAACTCGGTTAGATTGGACCAAGATGACACGAACTCGGTTAGATTGGACCGAGAGGAGATGAACTCTCTTAGATTGGACTATGAGGATGGGAACTCTCTTAGATTAGACGAAGAGGAGACGAATTCGACTAGCTTGGACCAAGAGGAGACGAAATCTCCTAGATTGGACGAAGAGGATATCAACTCTCTTAGAATCGATGAAGATGAGATGAACTCTCTCTGCTTGGACCAAGAGGACACGAACTCGGTTAGGTTGGACCAAGATGACACGAACTCGGTTAGATTGGACGGAGAGGAGATGAACTCTCTTAGATTGGACTATAAGGATAGGAACTCTCTTAGATTGGACGAAGAGGAGACTAATTCGGCTAGCTTGGACCAAGAGGAGACGAACTCTCTTAGATTGGACCAAAAGGAGACGAACTCACTTAGATTGGACGAAGATGAGACCAACTCTCTTAGAATGGACCAAGAGGAGATGAACTCGGCTAGATTGGACCAAGAGGAGACGAACTCTGTTGGATTGGACCATGGGAAGACGAACTCGGTATGATTGGACCATGAGAAGACAAACAATCTTTGATTGGATGAAGAGGATACGAACTCTATTAGATTGGACGAAGAGGATACGAACTCTCTTAGATTGGACGAAGAGGAAACGAACTCTCTTAGATTGGACTAAATGGAGATGAACTCTCCTAGATTGGACGGAGAGGAGATAAAATCTCTTAGATTGGACCAAGAGGAGACGAACTCGGTTAGATTTGAGCAAGAGGAGACGAACTCTTTTAGATTGGACTACGAGGATATGAACTCTGTTAGATTGCACCGAGAGAAGACGAACTCGCAATGATTGGACCAAGAGAAGACGAACTCTCTTAGAATCGATGAAGAGGAGATGAACTCTCTTTGCATGGACCAAGAGGACACGAACTCGGTTAGATTGGACCAAGATGACACGAACTCGGTTAGATTGGACCGAGAGGAGATGAACTCTCTTAGATTGGACTATGAGGATGGGAACTCTCTTAGATTAGACGAAGAGGAGACGAATTCGACTAGCTTGGACCAAGAGGAGACGAAATCTCTTAGATTGGACGAAGAGGATATCAACTCTCTTAGAATCGATGAAGAGGAGATGAACTCTCTTAGCATGGACCAAGAGGACACGAACTCGGTTAGGTTGGACCAAGATGACACGAACTCGGTTAGATTGGACCAAGAGTAGACGAACTCTCTTAGATTGGATGAAGAGGAGACGAACTCTGTTAGATAGGACCAAGTGGAGACGAACTCTGTTAGATTGGACGAAGAGGAGACGAACTCTCTCAGATTGGACCAAGAGGAGACGAACTCGACTAGCTTGGACCAAGAGGAGACCAACTCTCTTAGATTGGACCAAGAGAAGACGAACTCTCTTAGAATCGATGAAGAGGAGCTGAACTCTCTTTGATTGGACCAAGAGGAGACGAGCTCGGTTAGATTTGAGCAAGAGGGGACGAACACTCTTAGATTGGACATTGAGGATATGAACTCTGTTAGATTGGACCGAGAGAAGACGAACTCGCTATGATTGGACCAAGAGAAGACGAACTCTCTTAGAATCGATGAAGAGGAGATGAACTCTCTTAGCATGGACCAAGAGGACTCGAACTCAGTTAGATTGGACCAAGAGTAGACGAACTCTCTTAGATTGGACCAAGAGGAGACGAACTCCGTTAGATTGGACCAAGTGGAGACGAACTCCCTTAGACGAACTCGATTGGATTGGACCATGAGGAGACGAACTCGATTAGATTGGAGAAAGAGGAGAGAACTCTCTTAGGTTGGACGAAGAGAAGACGAACTCTCTTAGATTTGACGAAGAGGAGACGAACTCGGCTAGCTTGGACCAAGAGGAGACGCAATCTCTTAGATTGGACGAAGAGGAAACGAACTCTCTTAGATTGGACTAAAAGGAGACGAACTCTCGTAGATTGGACGGAGAGGAGATGAACTTTCTTAGATTGGACAAAGAGGAGACGAACTCGGTTAGATTTGAGCAAGAGGAGACGAAATCTCTTAGATTGGACTATGAGGATATGAACTCTGTTAGATTGCACCGAGAGAAGATGAACTCGCTATGATTGGACCGAGAGAAGACGAACCCTCTTAGAATCGATGAAGCGGAGATGAACTCTCTTAGCATGGACCAAGAGGACACGAACTCTCTTAGATTGGACGAAGAGGAGACGAACGCTCTCAGATTGGACCAAGAGGAGACGAACTCGACTAGCTTGGACCAAGAGAAGACCAACTCTCTTGGATTGGACGAAGAGGAGACGAACTCTCTTAGATTGGACCAAGAGGAGACGAACTCGGTTAGATTGGACAAAGAGGTGGCAAACTCTCTTAGGTAGGACCAAAAGGAGACGAACTCTCCTTGATTGGACGAAGAGGAGACAAACTCAATCAGATTGGACCAAGAGGAGACGAACTCGGTTAGATTTGAGCAAGAGGAGACGAACTCTCTTAGATTGGACTATGAGGATATGAACTCTGTTAGATTGGACTGAGAGAAGATGAACTCGCTATGATTGGACCAAGAGAAGACGAACTCTCTTAGAATCGTTGAAGAGGAGATGAACTCTCTTAGCATGGACCAAGAGGACACGAACTCGGTTAGATTGGACCAAGAAGACATGAACTCGGTTAGATTGGACCGAGAGGAGATGAACTCTCTTAGATTGGACCGAGAGGAGATGAACTCTCTTAGATTGGACTATGAGGATAGGAACTCTCTTAGATTGCAAGAAGAGGAGACGAATTCGGCTAGCTTGGACCAAGAGGAGACGAAATCTCTTAGATTGGACGAAGAGGATACGAACTCTCTTAGATTGGACGAAGAGGAAACGAACTCTGTTAGATTGGACCAAGAGGAGACGAACTCGGTTAGATTAGACCAAGAGGAGACGAACTCTCTTAGATTGGACGAAGAGGAGACGAACTCTCCTAGATTGGACCAAAAGGAGACGAACTCTCTTAGATTGGATGAAGAGGAGACCAACACTCTTAGAATGGACCAAGAGGAGACGAACTCGTCTAGATTGGACCAAGAGGAGACGAACTCTGTTAGATTGGACCAAGAGAAGATGAACTCTCTTAGATTGGACCAACATGAGACGAACTCTCCTAGATTGGACGAAGAGGAGACGAACTCCCAGAGATTGGACCAAGAGGAGACAAACTCGGTTAGATTTGACCGAGAGGAGACGAACTCTCTTAGATTGGACTATGAGGATAGGAACTCTGTTAGATTGGACCGAGAGCAGACGAACTCGCTAAGATTGGACCAAGAGAAGACGAACACTCTTAGAATCGATGAAGAGGAGATGAACTCTCTTAGCATGGACCAAGAGGACACGAACTCGTTTAGATTGGACCAAGATGACAGGAACTCGGTTAGATTGGACCAAGAGTAGACGAACTCTCTTAGATTGGACCAAGAGGAGACGAACCCTATTAGATTGGACCAAGTGGAGACGAACTCTCTTAGATTAGATGAAGAGGAGACGAACTCTCTCTGATTGGACCAAGAGGAGACGAACTCGACTAGCTTGCACCAAGAGGAGACCAACTCTATTAGATTGGACCAAGAGAAGACGAACTCTCTTAGAATCGATGAAGAGGAGATGAACTCTCTTTGATTGGACCAAGAGGAGACAAACTCGGTTAGATTTGAGCAAGAGGAGACGAACTCTCTTAGATTGGACTATGAGGATATGAACTCTGTTATATTGGACCAAGTGAAGACGAACTCGCTATGATTTGACCAAGAGAAGACGAACTCTCTTAGAATCGATGAAGAGGAGATGAACTCTCTTAGCATGGACCAAGAGGACACGAACTCGGTTAGATTGGACCAAGAGTAGACGAACTCTCTTAGATTGGAGCAAGAGGAGGCGAACTCTGTTAGATTGGACCAAGTGGAGACGAACTCTCTTAGATTGGACGAAGAGGAGACGAACGCTCTCAGATTGGACTAAAGGAGACGAACTCGACTAGCTTGGACCAAGAGGAGACCAACTCTCTTGGATTGGACGAAGAGGAGACGAACTCTCTTAGATTGGACCAAGAGGAGACGAACTCGGTTAGATAGGACAAAGAGGTGGCAAACTCTCTTAGGTAGGACCAAGAGGAGACGAACTCTCTTAGATTGGACCAAAAGGAGACGAACTCTCCTAGATTGGACGAAGAGGAGACGAACTCTCTTAGATTGGACCAAGAGGAGAAGAACTCGGTTAGATTTGAGCAAGAGGAGACGAACTCTCTTAGATTGGACTATGAGGATATGAACTCTGTTAGATTGGACCGCGAGAAGAGGAACTCGCTATGATTGGACCAAGAGAAAACGAACTCTCTTAGAATTGATGAAGAGGAGATGAACTCTCTTAGCATGGACCAAGAGGACACGAACTCGGTTAGATTGGACCAAGATGACACGAACTCGGTTAGATTGGACCGAGAAGAGATGAACTCTCTTAGATTGGACTGTGAGGATAGGAACTCTCTTAGATTGGACGAAGAGGAGACGAATTCGGCTAGCTTGGACCAAGAGGAGACGAAATCTCTTAGATTGGACGAAGAGGATACGAACTCTCTTAGATTGGACGAAGAGGAAACGAACTCTCTTAGATTGGACCAAGAGGAGACGAACTCGGTTAGATTAGACCAAGAGGACACGAACTCTCTTAGATTGGACGAAGAGGAGACGAACTCTCTTAGATTGGACCAAAAGGAGACGAACTCTCTTAGATTGGACGAAGAGGAGACCAACACTCTTAGAATGGACCAAGAGGAGACGAACTCGGCTAGATTGGACCTAGAGGAGACGAACTCTGTTAGATTGGACCAAGAGGATACGAACTCTCTTAGATTGGACCAAGAGGAGACGAACTCTCTGAGATTGTACCAAAAGGTGACGAACTCTCTTAGATTGGACGAAGAGGAGACCAACACTCTTAGAATGGACCAAGAGGAGACGAACTCGGCTAGATTGGACCAAAAGGAGACGAACTCTGTTTGATTGGACCAAAAGAAGACGAACTCTCTTAGATTGGACCAACATGAGACGAACTCTCCTAGATTGGACGAAGAGGAGACGAACTCTCAGAGATTGGACCAAGAGGAGATGAACTTGGTTAGATTTGACTGTGAGGAGACGAACTCTCTTAGATTGGACTATGAGGATAGGAACTCTGTTAGATTGGATCGAGAGAAGTCGAACTCGCTAAGATTGGACCAAGAGAAGACGAACACTCTTAGAATCGATGAAGAGGAGATGAACTCTCTTAGCATGGACCAAGAGGAAACGAACTCGTTTAGATTGGACCAAGATGACATGAACTCGGTTAGATTGGACCAAGAGTAGACGAACTCTCTTAGATTGGACCAAGAGGAAACGAACCCTGTTAGATTGGACCAAGTGGAGACGAACTCTCTTAGATTGGATGAAGAGGAGACGAACTCTCTCAGATTGGACCAAGAGGAGACGAACTCGACTAGCTTGCACCAAGAGGAGACCAACTCTATTAGATTGGACCAAGAGAAGACGAACTCTCTTAGATTGGACTATGAGGTTAAGAACTCTGTTAGATTGGACCGAGAGAAGACAAACTCGCTATGATTGGACCAAGAGAAGACGAACTCTCTTAGAATCGATGAAGAGGAGATGAACTCTCTTACATGGACCAAGAGGACACGAACTCTCTTAGATTGGACGAAGAGGAGACAAACTCTCTTAGATTGGACCAAAAGGAGACGAACTCTCTTAGATTGGACGAAGAGGAGACCAACACTCTTAGAATGGACCAAGAGGAGACGAACTCGGCTAGATTGGACCAAGAGGAGACGAACTCTGTTAGATTGGACCAAGAGAAGATGAACTCTCTTAGATTGGACCAACATGAGACGAACTCTCCTAGATTGGACGAAGTGGAGACGAACTCTCAGAGATTGGACCAAGAGGAGACGAACTCGGTTAGATTTCACCGAGAGGAGACGAACTCTCTTAGATTGGACTATGAGGATAGGAACTCTGTTAGATTGGATCGAGAGAAGTCGAACTCGCTAAGATTGGACCAAGAGAAGACGAACACTCTTAGAATCGATGAAGAGGAGATGAACTCTCTTAGCATGGACCAAGAGGAAACGAACTCGTTTAGATTGGACCAAGATGACATGAACTCGGTTAGATTGGACCAAGAGTAGACGAACTCGCTTAGATTGGACCAAGAGGAAACGAACCCTGTTAGATTGGACCAAGTGGAGACGAACTCTCTTAGATTGGATGAAGAGGAGACGAACTCTCTCAGATTGGACCAAGAGGAGACGAACTCGACTAGCTTGCACCAAGAGGAGACCAACTCTATTAGATTGGACCAAGAGAAGACGAACTCTCTTAGAATCGATGAAGAGGAGATGAACTCTCTTAGCATGGACCAAGAGGACACGAACTCGGTTAGATTGGACCAAGAGTAGACGAACTCTCTTAGATTGGACCAAGAGGAGGCGAACTCTGTTAGATTGGACCAAGTGGAGACGAACTCTCTTAGATTGGACGAAGAGAAGACGAACGCTCTCAGATTGGACTAAAGGAGACGAACTCGACTAGCTTGGACCAAGAGGAGACCAACTCTCTTGGATTGGACGAAGAGGAGACGAACTCTCTTAGATTGGACCAAGAGGAGACGAACTCGGTTAGATAGGACAAAGAGGTGGCAAACTCTCTTAGGTAGGACCAAGAGGAGACGAACTCTCTTAGATTGGACCAAAAGGAGACGAACTCTCCCAGATTGGACGAAGAGGAGACGAACTCTCTTAGATTGGACCAAGAGGAGAAGAACTCGGTTAGATTTGAGCAAGAGGAGACGAACTCTCTTAGATTGGACTATGAGGATATGAACTCTGTTAGATTGGACCGCGAGAAGAGGAACTCGCTATGTTTGGACCAAGAGAAAACGAACTCTCTTAGAATCGATGAAGAGGAGATGAACTCTCTTAGTATGGACCAAGAGGACACGAACTCGATTAGATTGGACCAAGATGACACGAACTCGGTTAGATTGGACCGAGAAGAGATGAACTCTCTTAGATTGGACTATGAGGATAGGAACTCTCTTAGATTGGACGAAGAGGAGACGAATTCAGCTAGCTTGGACCAAGAGGAGACGAAATCTCTTAGATTGGACGAAGAGGATACGAACTCTCTTAGATTGGATGAAGAGGAAACGAACTCTCTTAGATTGGACCAAGAGGAGACGAACTCGGTTAGATTAGAGCAAGAGGAGACGAACTCTCTTAGATTGGACGAAGAGGAGACGTACTCTCTTAGATTGTACCTAAAGGTGACGAACTCTCTTAGATTGGACGAAGAGGAGACCAACACTCTTAGAATGGACCAAGAGGAGACGAGCTCGGCTAAATTGGACCAAGAGGAGACGAACTCTGTTTGATTGGACCAAGAGAAGACGAACTCCCTTAGATTGGACCAACATGAGACGAACTCTCCTAGATTGGACGAAGAGGAGACGAACTCTTAGAGATTAGACCAAGAGGAGACGAACTCAGTTAGATTTGACCGAGAGGAGACGAACTCTCTTAGAGATTAGACCAAGAGGAGACGAACTCTGTTAGATTGGATCGAGAGAAGTCGAACTCGCTAAGATTGGACCAAGAGAAGACGAACACTCTTAGAATCGATGAAGAGGAGATGAACTCTCTTAGCATGGACCAAGAGGAAACGAACTCGTTTAGATTGGACCAAGATGACATGAACTCAGTTAGATTGGACCAAGAGTAGACGAACTCTCTTAGATTGGACCAAGAGGAAACGAACCCTGTTAGATTGGACCAAGTGGAGACGAACTCTCTTAGATTGGATGAAGAGGAGACGAACTCTCTCAGATTGGACCAAGAGGAGACGAACTCGACTAGCTTGCACCAAGAGGAGACCAACTCTATTAGATTGGACCAAGAGAAGACGAACTCTCTTAGAATCGATGAAGAGGAGATGAACTCTCTTTGATTGGACCAAGAGGAGACGAACTCGGTTAGATTTGAGCAAGAGTAGACAAACTCTCTTAGATTGGACTATGAGGATATGAACTCTGTTAGATTGGACCGAGAGAAGATGAACTCGCTATGATTGGACCAAGAGAAGACGAACTCTCTTAGAATCGATGAAGAGGAGATGAACTCTCTTAGCATGGACCAAGAGGACACAAACTCGGTTTGATTGGACCAAGAGGAGACGAACTCTGTTAGATTGGTCCAAGTGGAGACGAACTCTCTTAGATTGGAGGAAGAGGAGACGAACGCTCTCAGATTGGACCAAGAGGAGACGAACCCGACTAGCTTGGACCAAGAGGAGACCAACTCTCTTGGATTGGACGAAGAGGAGACGAACTCTCTTAGATTGGACCAAGAGGAGACGAACTCGGTTAGATTGGACAAAGAGGTGGCCGACTCTCTTAGGTAGGACCAAGAGGAGACGAAGTCTCTTAGATTGGACCAAAAGGAGACGAACTCTCCTAGATTGGACGAAGAGGAGACGAACTCTCTTAGATTGGACCAAGAGGAGAAGAACTCGGTTAGATTTGAGCAAGAGGAGACGAACTCTCTTAGATTGGACTATGAGGATATGAACTCTGTTAGATTGGACCGAGAGAAGACGAACTCGCTATGATTGGACCAAGGGAAGACGAACTCTCTTAGAATCGATGAAGAGGAGATGAACTCTCTTAGCATGGACCAAGAGGACACGAACTCGGTTAGATTGGACCAAGATGACACGAACTCAGTTAGATTAGACGGAGAGGAGATGAACTCTCTTAGATTGCACTATAAGGATAGGAACTCTCTTAGATTGGACGAAGAGGAGACGAATTCGGCTAGCCTGGACCAAGAGGAGACGAAATCTCTTAGATTGGACGAAGAGGATACGAACTCTCTTAGATTGGACGAAGAGGGAACGAACTCTCTTAGATTGGACCAAGAGGAGACGAACTCGGTTAGATTAGACCAAGAGGACACGAACTCTCTTAGATTGGACGAAGAGGAGACGAACTCTCTTAGATTGGACCAAAAGGAGACGAACTCTCTTAGATTGGACGAAGAGGAGACCAACACTCTTAGAATGGACCAAGAGCAGACGAACTCGGCTAGATTGGACCTAGAGGAGACGAACTCTGTTAGATTGGACCCAGAGAAGACGAAATCTCTTAGATTGGACCAAAAGGAGACGAACTCTCCTAGATTGGACGAAGAGGAGACGAATTCTCTTAGATTGGACCAAGAGGAGAAGAACTCGGTTAGATTTGAGCAAGAGGAGACGAACTCTCTTAGATTGGACGAAGAGGAGACGAATTCGGCTAGCTTGGACCAAGAGGAGACGAAATCTCTTAGATTGGACTATGAGGATATGAACTCTGTTAGATTGGACCGAGAGAAGATGAACTCGCTATGATTGGACCAAGAGAAGACGAACTCTCTTAGAATCGATGAAGAGGAGATGAACTCTCTTAGCATGGACCAAGAGGACACAAACTCGGTTTGATTGGACCAAGAGGAGACGAACTCTGTTAGATTGGTCCAAGTGGAGACGAACTCTCTTAGATTGGAGGAAGAGGAGACGAACGCTCTCAGATTGGACCAAGAGGAGACGAACCCGACTAGCTTGGACCAAGAGGAGACCAACTCTCTTGGATTGGACGAAGAGGAGACGAACTCTCTTAGATTGGACCAAGAGGAGACGAACTCGGTTAGATTGGACAAAGAGGTGGCCGACTCTCTTAGGTAGGACCAAGAGGAGACGAAGTCTCTTAGATTGGACCAAAAGGAGACGAACTCTCCTAGATTGGACGAAGAGGAGACGAACTCTCTTAGATTGGACCAAGAGGAGAAGAACTCGGTTAGATTTGAGCAAGAGGAGACGAACTCTCTTAGATTGGACTATGAGGATATGAACTCTATTAGATTGGACCGAGAGGAGACCAACTCTCTTGGATTGGACGAAGAGGAGACGAACTCTCTTAGATTGGACCAAGAGGAGACGAACTCGGTTAGATTGGACAAAGAGGTGGCCGACTCTCTTAGGTAGGACCAAGAGGAGACGAAGTCTCTTAGATTGGACCAAAAGGAGACGAACTCTCCTAGATTGGACGAAGAGGAGACGAACTCTCTTAGATTGGACCAAGAGGAGAAGAACTCGGTTAGATTTGAGCAAGAGGAGACGAACTCTCTTAGATTGGACTATGAGGTTATGAACTCTGTTAGATTGGACCGAGAGAAGACGAACTCGCTATGATTGGACCAAGAGAAGACGAACTCTCTTAGAATCGATGAAGAGGAGATGAACTCTCTTAGCATGGACCAAGAGGACACGAACTCGGTTAGATTGGACCAAGAGTAGACGAACTCTCTTAGATTGGACCAAGAGGAGACGAACTCTGTTAGATTGGACCAAGTGGAGACGAACTCTCTTAGATTGGACGAAGAGGAGACGAACGCTCTCAGATTGGACCAAGAGGAGACGAACCCGACTAGCTTGGACCAAGAGGAGACAAACTCTCTTGGATTGGACGAAGAGGAGACGAACTCTGTTAGATTGGACCAAGAGGAGACGAACTCTCTTAGACTAGCTCTCAGATAGGAACTCTGTTAAATTGGACCGAGAGAAGACGAACTCGCTATGATTGGACCAAGAGAAGACGAACTCTCTTAGAATCGATGAAGAGGAGATGAACTCTCTTACATGGACCAAGAGGACACGAACTCGGTTAGATTGGACCAAGATGACACGAACTCGGTTAGATTGGACCAAGAGTAGACGAACTCTCTTAGATTGGACCAAGACGAGACGAACTCTGTTAGATTGGACCAAGTGGAGATGAACTCTCTTAGATTGGACGAACAGGAGACGAACTCTCTCAGATTGGACCAAGAGGAGACGAACTCGACTAGCATGGACCAAGAGGAGACCAACTCTGTTAGATTGGACCAAGAGTAGACGAACTCTCTTTGATTGGACCAAGACGAGACGAACTCTGTTAGATTGGACCAAGTGGAGACGAACTCTCTTAGATTGGAGGAAGAGGAGACGAACTCTCTCAGATTGGACCAAGAGGAGATGAACTCGACTAGCATGGACCAAGAGGAGACCAACTCTGTTAGATTGGACCAAGAGAAGACGAACTCTCTTAGAATCGATGTAGAGGAGATGAACTCTCTTTGATTGGACCAAGAGGAGACGAACTCGGTTCGATTTGAGCAAGAGTAGACGAACTCTCTTAGATTGGACTATGAGGATATGAACTCTGTTATATTGTACCGAGAGAAGACGAACTCGCTATGATTGGACCATGAGAAGACGAACTCTCTTAGAATCGATGAAGAGGAGATGAACTCTCTTAGCATGGACCAAGAGGACACGAACTCGGTTAGATTGGACCAAGAGTAGACGAACTCTCTTAGATTTGACCAAGAGGAGACGAACTCTGTTAGATTGGACCAAGTGGAGACGAACTCTCTTAGATTGGACGAAGAGGAGACGAACGCTCTCAGATTGGACCAAGAGGAGACGAACCCGACTAGCTTGGACCAAGAGTAGACGAACTCGGTTAGATTGGACCAAGATGACACGAACTCGGTTAGATTGGACTAAGAGTAGACGAACTCTCTTAGATTGGACCAAGACGAGACGAACTCTGTTAGATTGGACCAAGTGGAGACGAACTCTCTTAGATTGGAGGAACAGGAGATGAACTCTCTCAGATTGGACCAAGAGGAGACGAACTCGACTAGCATGGACCAAGAGGAGACCAACTCTGTTAGATTGGACCAAGAGTAGACGAACTCTCTTTGATTGGACCAAGACGAGACGAACTCTGTTAGATTGGACCAAGTGGAGACGAACTCGGCTAGATTGGACCTAGAGGAGACGAACTCTGTTAGATTGGACCAAGAGAAGATGAAATCTCTTAGATTGGACCAAAAGGAGACGAACTCTCCTAGATTGGAAGAAGAGGAGACGAACTCTCTTAGATTGGACCAAGAGGAGACGAACTCGGTTAGATTGGACAAAGAGGTGGCAAACTCTCTTAGGTAGGACCAAGAGGAGACGAACTCTCTTAGATTGGACCAAAAGGAGGCGAACTCTCTTAGATTGGACGAAGAGGAGACGAACTCTCTTAGATTGGACCAAGAGGAGAAGAACTCGGTTAGATTTGAGCAAGAGGAGACGAACTCTCTTAGATTGGACTATGAGGATATGAACTCTGTTAGATTGGATCGAGAGAAGATGAACTCGCTATGATTGGACCAACAGAAAACGAACTCTCTTAGAATCGATGAAGAGGAGATGAACTCTCTTAGCATGGACCATGAGGACACGAACTCGGTTAGATTGGACCAAGATGACACGAACTCGGTTAGATTGGACCGAGAAGAGATGAACTCTCTTAGATTGGACTATGAGGATAGGAACTCTCTTAGATTGGACTAAGAGGAGACGAATTCGGCTAGCTTGGACCACTCGGAGACGAAATCTCTTAGATTGGACGAAGAGGATACGAACTCTCTTAGATTGGACGAAGAGGAAACGAACTCTCTTAGATTGGACCAAGAGGAGACAAACTCGGTTAGATTAGACCAAGAGGAGACGAACTCTCTTAGATTGGACGAAGAGGAGACGAACTCTCTTAGATTGTACCAAAAGGTGACGAACTCTCTTAGATTGGACGAAGAGGAGACCAACACTCTTAGAATGGACCAAGAGGAGACGAACTCGGCTAGATTGGACCAAGAGGAGACGAACTCTGTTTGATTGGACCAAGAGAAGACGAACTCTCTTAGATTGGACCAACATGAGACGCACTCTCCTAGATTGGACGAAGAGGAGACGAACTCTCAGAGATTGGACCAAGAGGAGACGAACTCGGTTAGATTTGACCGAGAGGAGACAAACTCACTTAGATTGGACTATGAGGTTAGGAACTCTGTTAGATTGGACCGAGAGAAGACGAACTCGCTATGATTGGACCAAGAGAAGACGAACTCTCTTAGAATCGATGAAGAGGAGATTAACTCTCTTTCATGGACCAAGAGGACACGAACTCGGTTAGATTGGACCAAAATGACACGAACTCGGTTAGATTGGACCAAGAGTAGACGAACACTCTTAGATTGGACCAAGTGGAGACGATCTCTCTTAGATTGGAGGAAGAGGAGACGAACTCTCTCAGATTGGCCCAAGAGGAGACGAACCCGACTAGCTTGGACCAAGAGGAGACCAACTCTCTTGGATTGGACGAAGAGGAGACGAACTCTCTTAGATTGGACCAAGAGGAGACGAACTCGGTTAGATTGGACAAAGAGGTGGCCGACTCTCTTAGGTTGGACCAAGAGGAGACGTACTCTCTTAGATTGGACCAAAAGGAGACGAACTCTCCTAGATTGGACGAAGAGGAGACGAACTCTCTTAGATTGGACCAAGAGGAGAAGAACTCGGTTAGATTTGAGCAAGAGGAGACGAACTCTCTTAGATTGGACTATGAGGATATGAACTCTGTTATATTGGACCGAGAGAAGAAGAACTCGCTATGATTGGACCAAGAGAAGACGAACTCTCTTAGAATCTATGAAGAGGAGATGAACTCTCTTAGCTTGGACCAAGAGGACACGAACTTGGTTTGATTGGACCAAGAGTAGACGAACTCTCTTAAATTGGACCAAGAAGAGACGAACTCTGTTAGATTGGTCCAAGTGGAGACGAACTCTCTTAGATTGGACGAAGAGGAGACGAACGCTCTCAGATTGGACCAAGAGGAGACGAACCCGACTAGCTTGGACCAAGAGGAGACCAACTCTCTTGGATTGGACGAAGAGGAGATGAACTCTCTTAGATTGGACCAAGAGGAGACGAACTCGGTTAGATTGGACAAAGAGGTGTCCGACTCTCTTAGGTAGGACCAAGAGGAGACGTACTCTCTTAGATTGGACCAAAAGGTGACGAACTCTCCTACATTGAATGAAGGGGAGACGAACTCTCTTAGATTGGACCAAGAGGAGAAGAACTCGGTTAGATTTGAGCAAGAGGAGACGAACTCTCTTAGATTGGACTATGAGGATATGAACTCTGTTAGATTGGACCGAGAGAAGACGAACTCTCTTAGAATCGATGAAGAGGAGATGAACTCTCTTAGCATGGAGCAAGAGGACACGAACTCGGTTAGATTGGACCAAGATGACACGAACTCGGTTAGATTGGACGGAGAGGAGATGAACTCTCTTAGATTGGACTATAAGGATAGGAACTATCTTAGATTGGACGAAGAGGAGACGAATTCGGCTAGCTTGGACCAAGAGGAGACGAAATCTCTTAGATTGGACGAAGAGGATACGAACTCTCTTAGAATTGGACCGAGAGAAGACGAACTCGCTATGATTGGACCAAGAGAAGACGAACTCTCTTAGAATCGATGAAGAGGAGATGAACTCTCTTACATGGACCAAGAGGACACGAACTCGGTTAGATTGGACCAAGATGACACGAACTCGGTTAGATTGGACCAAGAGTAGACGAACTCTCTTAGATTGGACCAAGATGAGACGAACTCTGTTAGATTGGACCAAGTGGAGATGAACTCTCTTAGATTGGAGGAACAGGAGACGAACTCTCTCAGATTGGACCGAGAGGAGACGAACTCGACTAGCATGGACCAAGAGGAGACCAACTCTGTTAGATTGGACCAAGAGAAGACGAACTCTCTTAGAATCGATGTAGAGGAGATGAACTCTCTTTGATTGGACCAAGAGGTGACGAACTCGGTTCGATTTGAGCAAGAGTAGACGAACTCTCTTAGATTGGACTATGAGGATATGAACTCTGTTATATTGGACCGAGAGAAGACGAACTCTCTTAGAATCGATGAAGAGGAGATGAACTCTCTTACCATGGACCAAGAGGATAAGAACTCGGTTAGATTGGACCAAGATGACACGAACTCGGTTAGATTGGACGGAGAGGAGATGAACTCTCTTAGATTGGACTATAAGGATAGGAACTCTCTTAGATTGGACGAAGAGGAGACGAATTCGGCTAGCTTGGACCAAGAGGAGACGAAATCTCTTAGATTGGACGAAGAGGATACGAACTCTCTTAGATTGGACGAAGAGGAAACGAACTCTCTTAGATTGGACCAAGAGGAGACGACCTCGGTTAGATTAGACCAAGAGGACACGAACTCTCTTAGATTGGACGAAGAGGAGACGAACTCTCTTAGATTGGACCAAAAGGAGACGAACTCTCTTAGATTGGACGAAGAGGACACCAACACTCTTAGAATGGACCAAGAGGAGACGAACTCGGCTAGATTGGACCTAGAGGAGACGAACTCTGTTAGATTGGACCCAGAGAAGGCGAAATCTCTTAGATTGGACCAAAAGGAGACGAACTCTCCTAGATTGGACGAAGAGGAGACGAATTCTCTTAGATTGGACCAAGAGGAGAAGAACTCGGTTAGATTTGAGCAAGAGGAGACGAACTCTCTTAGATTGGACGAAGAGGAGACGAATTCGGCTAGCTTGGACCAAGAGGAGACGAAATCTCTTAGATTGGACGAAGAGGATACGAACTCTCTTAGATTGGACGAAGAGGAAACGAACTCTCTTAGATTGGACGAAGAGGAGACGAACTCTCTTAGATTGGACCAAAAGGAGACGAACTCTCTTAGATTGGACGAAGAGGATACCAACACTCTTAGAATGGACCAAGAGGAGACGAACTCGGCTAGATTGGACCTAGAGGAGACGAACTCTGTTAGATTGGACCCAGAGAAGGCGAAATCTCTTAGATTGGACCAAAAGGAGACGAACTCTCCTAGATTGGACGAAGAGGAGACGAATTCTCTTAGATTGGACCAAGAGGAGAAGAACTCTCTTAGATTGGACTATGAGGATATGAACTCTATTAGATTGGACCGAGAGGAGACCAACTCTCTTGGATTGGACGAAGAGGAGACGAACTCTCTTAGATTGGACCAAGAGGAGACGAACTCGGTTAGATTGGACAAAGAGGTGGCCGACTCTCTTAGGTAGGACCAAGCGGAGACGAAGTCTCTTAGATTGGACCAAAAGCAGACGAACTCTCCTAGATTGGACGAAGAGGAGACGAACTCACTTAGATTGGACCAAGAGGAGAAGAACTCGGTTAGATTTGAGCAAGAGGAGACGAACTCTCTTAGATTGGACTATGAGGATATGAACTCTGTTAGATTGGACCGAGAGAAGACGAACTCGCTATGATTGGACCAAGAGAAGACGAACTCTCTTAGAATCGATGAAGAGGTGATGAACTCTCTTAGCATGGACCAAGAGGACACGAACTCGGTTAGATTGGACCAAGAGTAGACGAACTCTCTTAGATTGGACCAAGAGGAGACGAACTCTGTTAGATTGGACCAAGTGGAGACGAACTCTCTTAGATTGGACGAAGAGGAGACGAACGCTCTCAGATTGGACCAAGAGGAGACGAACCCAACTAGCTTGGACCAAGAGGAGACAAACTCTCTTGGATTGGACGAAGAGGAGACGAACTCTCTTAGATTGGACCAAGAGGAGACGAACTCTCTTAGACTAGCTCTCAGATAGGAACTCTGTTAAATTGGACCGAGAGAAGACGAACTCGCTATGATTGGACCAAGAGAAGACGAACTCTCTTAGAATCGATGAAGAGGAGATGAACTCTCTTACATGGACCAAGAGGACACGAACTCGGTTAGATTGGACCAAGATGACACGAACTCGGTTAGAATGGACCAAGAGTAGACGAACTCGCTTAGATTGGACCAAGACGAGACGAACTCTGTTAGATTGGACCAAGTGGAGACGAACTCTCTTAGATTGGAGGAACAGGAGACGAACTCTCTCAGATTGGACCAAGAGGAGACGAACTCGACTAGCATGGACCAAGAGGAGACCAACTCTGTTCGGTTGGACCAAGAGTAAACGAACTCTCTTTGATTGGACCAAGACGAGACGAACTCTGTTAGATTGGACCAAGTGGAGACGAACTCTCTTAGATTGGAGGAAGAGGAGACGAACTCGACTAGCATGGACCAAGAGGAGACCAACTCTGTTAGATTGGACCAAGAGAAGACGAACTCTCTTAGAATCGATGAAGAGAAGATGAACTCTCTTTGATTGGACCAAGAGGAGACGAACTCGGTTAGATTTGAGCAAGAGTAGACGAACTCTCTTAGATTGGACTATGAGGATATGAACTCTGTTATATTGGACCGAGAGAAGACGAACTCGCTATGATTGGGCTAAGAGAAGACGAACTCTCTTAGAATCGATGAAGAGGATATGAACTCTCTTAGCATGGACCAAGAGGACACGAACTCGGTTTGATTGGACCAAGAGTAGACGAACTCTCTTAAATTGGACCAACAGGAGACGAACTCTGTTAGATTGGTCCAAGTGGAGACGAACTCTTTTAGATTGGACGAAGAGGAGACGAACGCTCTCAGATTGGACCAAGAGGAGACGAACCCGACTAGCTTGGACCAAGAGGAGACCAACTCTCTTGGATTGGACGAAGAGGAGACGAACTCTCTTAGATTGGACCAAGAGGAGACGAACTCGGTTAGATTGGACAAAGAGGTGGCCGACTCTCTTAAGTAGGACCAAGAGGAGACGAACTCTCTTAGATTAGACCAAAAGGAGACGAACTCTCCTAGATTGGACGAAGAGGAGACGAACTCTCTTAAATTGGACCAAGAGGAGAAGAACTCGGTTAGATTTGAGGAGGAGGAGACGAACTCTCTTAGATTGGACTATTAGGATATGAACTCTGTTAGATTGGACCGAGAGAAGACGAACTCGCTATGATTGGACCAAGAGAAGACGAACTCTCTTAGAATGGATGAAGAGGAGATGAACTCTCTTAGCATGGACCAAGAGGACACGAACTCGGTTAGATTGGACCAAGATGACACGAACTCGGTTAGATTAGACGGAGAGGAGATGAACTCTCTTAGATTGGACTATAAGGAGAGGAACTCTCTTAGATTGGACGAAGAGGAGACGAATTCGGCTAGGTTGGACCAAGAGGAGACGAAATCTCTTAGATTGGACGAAGAGGATACGAACTCTCTTAGATTGGACGAAGAGGAAATGAACTCTCTTAGATTGGACCAAGAGGAGACGAACTCGGTTAGATTAGACCAAGAGGAGACGAACTCTCTTAGATTGGACGAAGAGGAGACAAACTCTCTTAGATTGGACCAAAATGAGACGAACTCTCTTAGATTGGACGAAGAGGAGACCAACACTCTTAGAATGGACCAAGAGGAGACGAACTCGGCGAGATTGGACCTAGAGGAGACGAACTCTGTTAGATTGGACCAAGAGAAGACGAAATCTCTTAGATTGGAGCAAAAGGAGACGAACTCTCCTAGATTGGACGAAGAGGAGACGAACTCTCTTAGATTAGACCAAGAGGAGAAGAACTCGGTTAGATTTGAGCAAGAGGAGACGAACTCTCTTAGATTGGACTATGAGGATATGAACTCTATTAGATTGGACCGAGAGAAGACGAACTCGCTATGATTGGACCAAGAGAAGACGAACTCTCTTAGAATCGATGAAGAGGAGATGAACTCTCTTAGCATGGACCAACAGGACACGAACTCGGTTAGATTGGACCAAGAGTAGACGAACTCTCTTAGATTGGACCAAGAGGAGACGAACTCTGTGAGATTGGACCAAGTGGAGACGAACTCTCTGAGATTGGACGAAGAGGAGACGAACGCTCTCAGATTGGACCAAGAGGAGACGAACTCGACTAGCTTGGACCAAGAGGAGACCAACTCTCTTGGATTGGACGAAGAGGGACGAACTCTCTTAGATTGGACCAAGATGACACGAACTCGGTTAGATTGGACCGAGAGGAGATGAACTCTCTTAGATTGGACTATGAGGATAGGAACTCTCTTAAATTGGACTAAGTGGAGACGAATTCGGCTAGCTTGGACCAAGAGGATAATAACTCTCTTAGCATGGACGAAGAGGATACGAACTATCTTAGATTGGACCAAGAGTAGACGAACTCTCTTAAATCGGACCAACAGGAGACGAACTCTGTTAGATTGGTCCAAGTGGAGACGAACTCTCTTAGATTGGACGAAGAGGAGACGAACTCTCTTAGATTGGACCAAAAGGAGACGAACTCTATTAGATTGGACGAAGAGGAGACCAACACTCTTAGAATGGACCAAGAGGAGACGAACTAGACTAGATTGGACCAAGAGAAGACGAACTCTCTTAGAATCGATGAAGAGGAGATGAACTCTCTTAGCATGGACCAAGAGGACACGAACTCGGTTAGATTGGACCAAGATGACACGAACTCGGTTAGATTGGACGGAGAGGAGATGAACTCTCTTAGATTGGACTATAAGGATAGGAACTCTCTTAGATTGGACGAAGAGGAGACTAATTCGGCTAGCTTGGACCAAGAGGAGACGAAATCTCTTAGATTGGACGAAGAGGATACGAACTCTCTTAGATTGGACGAAGAGGAAACGAACTCGCTTAGATTGGACCAAGAGGAGACGAACTCGGTTAGATTAGACCAAGAGGAGACGAACTCTCTTAGATTGGACGAAGAGGAGGCGAACTCTCTTAGATTGGACCAAAAGGAGACGAACTCTCTTAGATTGGATGAAGAGGAGACCAACACTCTTAGAATGGACCAAGAGGAGACGAACTCGGCTAGATTGGACCTAGAGGAGACGAACTCTGTTAGATTGGACCAAAAGAAGACGAAATCTCTTAGATTGGACCAAAAGGACACGAACTCTCCTAGATTGGACGAAGAGGAGACGAACTCTCTTAGATTGGACCAAGAGGAGAAGAACTCGGTTAGATTTGAGCAAGAGGAGACAAACTCTCTTAGATTGGACTATGAGGATATGAACTCTGTTAGATTGGACCGAGAGAAGACGAACTCCCTATGATTGGACCAAGAGAAGACGAACTCTCTTAGAATCGATGAAGAGGAGGTGAACTCTCTTAGCATGGACCAAGAGGACACGAACTCGGTTAGATTGGACCAAGATGACACGAACTCGGTAAGATTGGACGGAGAGGAGATGAACTCACTTAGATTGGACTATAAGGATAGGAACTCTCTTAGATTGGACGAAGAGGAGACGAATTCGGCTAGCTTGGACCAAGAGGAGACGAAATCTCTTAGATTGGACGAAGAGGATACGAACTCTCTTAGATTGGACGAAGAGGAAACGAACTCTCTTAGATTGGACCAAGAGGAGACGAACTCGGTTAGATTAGACCAAGAGGAGACGAACTCTCTTAGATTGGACGAAGAGGAGACGAAACCTCTTAGATTGGACCAAAAGGAGACGAACTCTCTTAGATTGGACGAAGAGGAGACCAACACTCTTAGAATGGACCAAGAGGAGACAAACTCGGCTAGATTGGACCAAGAGGAGACAAACTCTGTTAGATTGGACCAAGAGAAGACGAACTCTCTTAGATTGCACCAACAGGAGACGAACTCTCCTAGATTGGACGAAGAGGAGACGAACTCTCAGAGATTGTACCAAGAGGAGACGAACTCGGTTAGATTTGACCGAGAGGAGACGAACTCTGCTAGATTGGACTATGAGGATAGGAACTCTGTTAGATTGGACCGAGAGAAGACGAACTCGCTACGATTGGACCAAGAGAAGACGAACTCTCTTAGAATCGATAATGAGGTGATGAACTCTCTTAGCATGGACCATGAGGACACGAACTCGTTTAGATTGGACCAAGATTACACGAACTCGGTTAGATTGGACCAAGAGGAGACGAACTCTCATAGATTGGACAACGAGGAGACGAACTCGGTTAGATTTGACCGAGAGGAGACGAACTCTCTTAGATTGGACTATGAGGATAGGAACTCTGTCAGATTGGACCGAGTGAAGACGAACTCGCTATGATTGGACCAAGAGAAGACGAACTCTCTTAGAATCGATGAAGAGGAGATGAACTCTCTTAGCATGGACCAAGAGGACACGAACTCGGTTAGATTGGACCTAGATGACACGAACTCGGTTAGATTGGACGGAGAGGAGAGGAACTCTCTTAGATTGGACTATAAGGATAGGAACTCTCTTAGATTGGACGAAGAGGAGACTAATTCGGCTAGCTTGGACCAAGAGGAGACGAAATCTCTTAGATTGGACGAAGAGGATACGAACTCTCTTAGATTGGACGAAGAGGAAACGAACTCGCTTAGATTGGACCAAGAGGAGACGAACTCGGTTAGATTAGACCAAGAGGAGACGAACTCTCTTAGATTGGACGAAGAGGAGACGAACTCTCTTAGATTGGACCAAAAGGAGACGAACTCTCTTAGATTGGATGAAGAGGAGACCAACACTCTTAGAATGGACCAAGAGGAGACGAACTCGGCTAGATTGGACCTAGAGGAGACGAACTCTGTTAGATTGGACCAAAAGAAGACGAAATCTCTTAGATTGGACCAAAAGGACACGAACTCGCCTAGATTGGACGAAGAGGAGACGAACTCTCTTAGATTGGACCAAGAGGAGAAGAAGTCGGTTAGATTTGAGCAAGAGGAGACGAACTCTCTTAGATTGGACTATGAGGATATGAACTCTGTTAGATTGGACCGAGAGAAGACGAACTCCCTATGATTGGACCAAGAGAAGACGAACTCTCTTAGAATCGATGAAGAGGAGGTGAACTCTCTTAGCATGGACCAAGAGGACACGAACTCGGTTAGATTGGACCAAGATGACACGAACTCGGTAAGATTGGCGGAGAGGAGAAGAACTCACTTAGATTGGACTATAAGGATAGGAACTCTCTTAGATTGGACGAAGAGGAGACGAATTCGGCTAGCTTGGACCAAGAGGAGACGAAATCTCTTAGATTGGACGAAGAGGATACGAACTCTCTTAGATTGGACGAAGAGGAAACGAACTCTCTTAGATTGGACCAAGAGGAGACGAACTCGGTTAGATTAGACCAAGAGGAGACGAACTCTCTTAGATTGGACGAAGAGGAGACGAAACCTCTTAGATTGGACCAAAAGGAGACGAACTCTCTTAGATTGGACGAAGAGGAGACCAACACTCTTAGAATGGACCAAGAGGAGACGAACTCGGCTAGATTGGACCAAGAGGAGACAAACTCTGTTAGATTGGACCAAGAGAAGACGAACTCTCTTAGATTGCACCAACCGGAGACGAACTCTCCTAAATTGGACGAAGAGGAGACGAACTCTCAGAGATTGTACCACGAGGAGACGAACTCGGTTAGATTTGACCGAGAGGAGACGAACTCTGCTAGATTGGACTATGAGGATAGGAACTCTGTTAGATTGGACCGAGAGAAGACGAACTCGCTACGATTGGACCAAGAGAAGGCGAACTCTCTTAGAATCGATGATGAGGAGATGAACTCTCTTAGCATGGACCAAGAGGACACGAACTCGGTTAGATTGGACCAAGATTACACGAACTCGGTTAGATTGGACCAAGAGGAGACGAACTCTCACAGATTGGACAACGAGGAGACGAACTCGGTGAGATCTGACCGAGAGGAGACGAACTCTCTTAGATTGGACTATGAGGATATGAACTCCGTCAGATTGGACCAAGTGAAGACGAACTCGCTATGATTGGACCAAGAGAAGACGAACTCTCTTAGAATCGATGAAGAGGAGAGGAACTCTCTTAGCATAGACCAAGAGGACACGAACTCGGTTTGATTGGACCAAGATGACACGAACTTGGTTAGATTGGACCAAGAGTAGACGAACTCTCTTAGATTGGACCAAGAGGAGACGAACTCTGTTAGATTGGACCAAGTGTAGACGAACTCTCTTAGATTGGACGAAGAGGAGACGAACTATCTCAGATTGGACCAAGAGGAGACGAACTCGACTAGCTTGGACAAAGAGGAGACCAACTCTCTTAGATTGGACCAAGAGAAGACGAACTCTCTTAGAATCGATGAAGAGGAGATGAACTCTCTTAGAATGGACCAAGAGGAGACGAACTCGGCTAGATTGGACCAAGAGGAGACGAACTTTGTTAGATTGGACCAAGAGAAGATGAACTTGGTATGATAGGACCATGAGAAGACGAACAATCTTTGATTGGACAATGAGGAGACGAACTCTCTTAGATAGGACCAAGAGGAGACGAACTCTATTAGATTGGATTAAGTAGAGACGAACTCCCTTAGATTGGACCAAGAGGAGAGGAACTCTGTTAGAATGGATCTAGAGGAGACGAACTCGATTGGATTGGACCAAGAGGAGACGAACTCGATTAGATTGGATAAAGAGGAGAGAACTCTCTTAGGTTGGACGAAGAGGAGACGAACTCTCTTAGATTGGACGAAGAGGAGACAAATTCGGCTAGCTTGGACCAAGAGGAGACGAGATCTCTTAGATTGGACGAAGAGGATACGAACTCTCTTAGATTGGACCAAAAGGAGACGAACTCTCCTAGATTAGACGAAGAGGAGCTGAACTCTCTTAGATTGGACCAAGAGGAGACGAACTCGGTTAGATTTGAGCAAGAGGAGACGAACTCTCTTAGATTGGACTATGAGGGTATAAACTCTATTAGCTTGGACCGAGAGAAGACGAACTCGCTATGATTGGACCAAGAGAAGACGAACTCTCATAGAATCGATGAAGAGGAGATGAACTCTCTTAGCATGGACCAAGAGGACACGAACTCGGTTAGATTGGACCAAGAGTAGACGAACTCTCTTAGATTGGACCAAGAGGAGACGAACTCTGTTAGATTGGACCAAGTGGAGACGAACTCTCTTAGATTGGACGAAGAGGAGACGAACGCTCTCAGATTGGACCAAGAGGAGACGAACTCGACTAGCTTGGACCAAGAGGAGACCAACTCTCTAAGATTGGACAAAGAGAAGACGAACTCTCATAGAATCGATGAAGAGGAGATGAACTCTCTTTGATTGGACCAAGAGGAGACGAACTCGGTTAGATTTGAGCAAGAGGAAATGAACTCTCTTAGATTGGACTATGAGGATATGAACTCTGTTAGATTGGACCGAGAGAAGACGAACTCGCTATGATTGGACCAAGAGAAGACGAACTCTCTTAGAATCGATGAAGAGGAGGTGAACTCTCTTACCATGGACCAAGAGGACACGAACTCGGTTAGATTAGACCAAGAGTAGACGAACTCTCTTAGATTGGACCAAGAGGAGACGAACTCTGTTAGATTGGACCAAGTGGAGACGAACTCTCTTAGATTGGACGAAGAGGAGACGAACTCGACTAGCTTGGACCAAGAGGAGACCAACTCTCTTGGATTGGACGAAGAGGAGACGAACTCTCTTAGATTGGACCAAGAGGAGACGAACTCGGTTAGATTGGACAAAGAGGTGGCAAACTCTCTTAGGTAGAACCAAGAAGAGACGAACTCTCTTAGATTGGACGAAGAGGAGAGTAACTCTGTTAGAATGGACCAAGAGGAGACGAACTCGGTTAGATTGGACCAAGAGTAGACGAACTCTCTTAGATTGGACAAAGAGGATACGAACTCTCATAGATTGGACCATGAGGTTAAGAACTAGGAAAGATTGGACCAAGGGAAGAGGAACACTCTTAGATTGGACTAAGAGGATATAAACTCTGTTAGATTGGACCAAGAGGAGACGAACTCTCTTAGATTGGACGAAGAGGAGACGAACTCTCTTATATTGGACCAAAAGGAGACGAACTCTCTTAGATTGGACGAAGAGGAGACCAAATATCTTAGAATGGACCAAGAGGAAACGAACTCGGCTAGATTAGACCAAGAAGAGACGAACTCTATTGGATTGGACCGAGTGAAGACGAACTTAGTATGATAGAACCATGAGAAGACAAACAATCTTTGATTGGACAATGAGGTGACGAACTCTCTTAAATAGGACCAAAAGGAGACGAACACTGTTAGATTGGATTAAGTAGAGACGAACTCCCTTAGATTGGACCAAAAGGTGACGAACGCTGTTAGAATGGATCTAGAGCAGACGAACTCGATTGGATTGGAGAAAGAGGAGAGAACGTTCTTAGATTGGACGAAGAGGAGATGAACTCTCTTAGATTGGACCAAGAGGAGACGAACTCGGTTAGATTTGACGAAGAGGAGACGAACTCTCTTAGATTGGACTATGAGGATATGAACTCTGTTAGATTGGACCGTGAGAAGACGAACTCGCTATGATTGGACCAAGAGAAGACGAACTCTCTTAGAATCGATGAAGAGGAGATGAACTCTCTTAGCATGGACAAAGAGGACACGAACTCGGTTAGATTGGACCAAGAGTAGACGAACTCTCTTAGATTGGACCAAGAGGAGACGAACTCTATTAGATTGGTCCAAGTGGAGACGAACTCTCTTAGATTGGACGAAGAGGAGACGAACGCTCTCAGATTGGAGCAAGAGGAGACGAATTCGACAAGCTTGGACGAAGAGGAGACCAACTCTCTTGGATTGGACGATGAGGAGACGAACTCTCTTACATTGGACCAAGAGGAGACGAACTCGGTTAGATTGGACAAAGAGGTGGCAAACTCTCTGAGGTAGGACCAGGAGGAGACGAACTCTCTTAGATTGGACCAAAAGGAGACGAACTCTCCTAGATTGGACGAAGAGGAGACGAACTCTCTTAGATTGGACCAAGAGGAGACGAACTCGGTTAGATTTGAGCAAGAGGAGACGAACTCCCTTAGATTGGACTATGAGGATATGAACTCTGTTCGATTGGACTTAGAGAAGACGAACTCGCAATGATTGGACGCAGAGAAGACGAACTCTCTTAGAATCGATGAAGAGGAGATGAACTCTATTAGCATGGACCAAGAGGATACGAACTCGGTTAGATTGGGCCAAGATGACACGAACTCGGTTAGATTGGACCGAGAGGAGATGAACTCTCTTAGATTGGACTATGAGGATAGCAACTCTCTGAGATTGAACGAAGAGGAGACGAATTCGGCTAGCTTGGACCAAGAGGAGACGAAATCTCTTAGATTGGACGAAGAGGATCCGAACTCTCTTAGATTGGACGAAGAGGAAACAAACTCTCTTAGATTGGACCAAGAGGAGACGAACTCGGTTAGATTAGACCAAGAGGAGACGAACTATCTTAGATTGGACGAAGAGGAGACAAACTCTCTTAGATTGGACCAAAAGGAGACGAACTCTCTTAGATTGGACGAAGAGGAGACCAACACTCTTAGAATGGACCAAGAGGAGACGAACTCGGCTAGATTGGACCAAGAGGAGACGAACTCTGTTATATTGGACCAAGAGAAGACGAACTCTCCTAGATTGGACCAACAGGAGACGAACTCTCCTAGATTGGACGAAGAGGAGACGAACTCTCAGAGATTGGACCAAGAGGAGACGAACTCGGTTAGATTTGACCGAGACAAGACGAACTCTCTTAGAATGGACTATGAGGATAGGAACTCTGTTAGATTGGACCGAGAGAAGACGAACTCGCTATGATTGGACCAAGAGAAGACGAACTCTCTTAGAATCGATGAAGAGGAGATGAACTCTCTTAGCATGGACCAAGAGGACAGGAACTCGGTTAGATTGGACCAATATGACACGAACTCGGTTAGATTGGACCAAGAGTAGACGAACTCTCTTAGATTGGACCAAGAGGAGACGAACTCCGTTAGATTGGACCAAGTGGAGACGAACTCTGTTAGATTGGACCAAGTGGAGACGAACTCTGTTAGATTGGACCAAGTGGAGACGAACTCTCTTAGATTGGACGAAGAAGAGACGAACTCTCTCAGATTGGACCAAGAGAAGACGAACTCGACTAGCTTGGACCAAGAGGGGACCAACTCTCTTAGATTGGACCAAGGGAAGACGAGATGAACACTCTTTGATTGGACGAAGAGGACATGAACTTGGTTAGATTTGAGCAAGAGGAGACGAACTCTCTTAGATTGGACTATGAGGATAGGAACTCTGTTAGATTGGACCGAGAGAAGACGAACTCGCTCTGATTGGACCAAGAGAAGGCGAACTCTCTTAGAATCAATGAAGAGGAGATGAACTCTCTTAGCATGGACCAAGAGGAGACGAACTCGGTTAGATTGGACCAAGATGACACGAACTCGGTTAGATTGAACCAAGAGTAAACGAACTCTCTTAGATTGGACCAAGAGAAGACGAACTCTGTTAGATTGGACCAAGTGGAGACGAACTCTCTTAGATTGGACGAAGAAGAGACGAACTCTCTCAGATTGGACCAAGAGAATACGAACTCGACTAGCTTGGACCAAGAGGGGACCAACTCTCTTAGATTGGACCAAGGGAAGACGAACTCTATTAGAATCAATGAAGAGGAGATGAACTCTCTTTGATTGGACCAAGAGGAGATGAACTCGGTTAGATTTGAGCAAGAGGAGACAAACTCTCTTAGATTGGACCATGAGGATATGAACACTGTTTGATTGGACCGAGAGAAGAAGAACTCGCTATGATTGGACCAAGAGAAGACGAACTCTCTTAGAATCGATGAAGAGGAGATGAACACTCTTTGATTGGACGAAGAGGACATGAACTTGGTTAGATTTGAGCAAGAGGAGACGAACTCTCTTAGATTGGACTATGAGGATAGGAACTCTGTTAGATTAGACCGAGAGAAGACGAACTCGCTCTGATTGGATCAAGAGAAGGTGAACTCTCTTAGAATCGATGAAGAGGAGATGAACTCTCTTAGCATGGACCAAGAGGAGACGAACTCGGTTAGATTGGACCAAGATGACACGAACTCGGTTAGATTGAACCAAGAGTAGACGAACTCTCTTAGATTGGACCAAGAGGAGACGAACTCTGTTAGATTGGACCAAGTGGAGACGAACTCTCTTAGATTGGACGAAGAGGAGACGAACTCTCTCAGATTGGACCAAGAGGAGACGAACTCGACTAGCTTGGACCATGAGGAGACCAACTCTCTTTGATGGGACCAAGAGAAGACGAACTCTCTTAGAATCGATGAAGAGGAGATGAACTCTCTTTGATTAGACCAGGAGGAGACGAACTATGTTAGATTGGACCAAGTGGACACGAACTCTCTTAGATTGGACGAAGAGGAGACGAACTCTCTCAGATTGGACCAAGAGGAGACGAACTCGACTAGCTTGGACCAAGGGGAGACCAACTCTCTTAGATTGGACAAAGGGAAGACGAACTCTCTAAGAATCGATGAAGAGGAGATGAACTCTCTTTGATTGGACCAAGAGGAGATGAACTCGGTTAGATTTGAGCAAGAGGAGACGAACTCTCTTAGATTGGAGCATGAGGATATGAACTCTGTTTGATTGGACCAAGGGAAGACGAACTCGCTATGATTGGACCAAGAGAAGACAAACTCTCTTAGAATCGATGAAGAGGAGATGAACACTCTTTGATTGGATGAAGAGGACATGAACTTAGTTAGAATTGAGCAAGAGGAGACGAACTCTCTTAGATTGGACTATGAGGATATGAACTCTGTTAGTTTGGACCGAGAGAAGACGACCTCGCTATGATTGGACCAAGAGAAGACGAACTCTCTTAGAATCGATGAAGAGGAGGTGAACTCTCTTAGTATGGACCAAGAGGACACGAACTCGGTTAGATTAGACCAAGAGTAGACGAACTCTCTTAGATTGGACCAAGAGGAGACGAACTCTCTTAGATTGGACCAAGTGGAGACGAACTCTCTTAGATTGGACGAAGAGGAGACGAACTCGACTAGCTTGGACCAAGAGGAGACCAACTCTCTTGGATTGGACGAAGAGGAGACGAACTCTCTTAGATTGGACCAAGAGGAGACGAACTCGGTTAGATTGGACAAAGAGGTGGCAAACTCTCTTAGGTAGAACCAAGAAGAGACGAACTCTCTTAGATTGGACGAAGAGGAGAGTAACTCTGTTAGAATGGACCAAGAGGAGACGAACTCGGTTAGATTGCACCAAGAGTAGACGAACTCTCTTAGATTGGACAAAGAGGATACGAACTCTCATAGATTGGACCATGAGGTTAAGAACTAGGAAAGATTGGACCAAGGGAAGAGGAACACTCTTAGATTGGACAAAGAGTATACAAACTCAGTTAGATTGGACCAAGAGGAGACGAACTCTCTTAGATTGGACGAAGAGGAGACGAACTCTCTTATATTGGACCAAAAGGAGACGAACTCTCTTAGATTGGACGAAGAGGAGACCAAATATCTTAGAATGGACCAAGAGGAGACGAACTCAGTATGATAGAACCATGAGAAGACAAACAATCTTTGATTGGACAATGAGGTGACGAACTCTCTTAAATAGGACCAAGAGGAGACGAACTCTGTTAGATTGGATTAAGTAGAGACGAACTCCCTTAGATTGGACCAAAAGGTGACGAACGCTGTTAGAATGGATCTAGAGCAGACGAACTCGATTGGATTGGAGAAAGAGGACAGAACGTTCTTAGATTGGACGAAGAGGAGATGAACTCTGTTAGATTGGACCAAGAGGAGACGAACTCGGTTAGATTTGACGAAGAGGAGACGAACTCTCTTAGATTGGACTATGAGGATATGAACTCTGTTAGATTGGACCGAGAGAAGACGAACTCGCTATGATTGGACCAAGAGAAGACGAACTCTCTTAGAATCGATGAAGAGGAGATGAACTCTCTTACCATGGACCAAGAGGACACGAACTCGGTTAGATTGGACCAAGAGTAGATGAACTCTCTTAGATTGGACCAAGAGGAGACGAACTCTATTAGAATGGAGCAAGTGGAGACGAACTCTCTTAGATTGGACGAAGAGGAGACGAACGCTCTCAGATTGGACCAAGAGGAGACGAATTCGACAAGCTTGGACGAAGAGGAGACCAACTCTCTTGGATTGGACGATGAGGAGACGAACTCTCTTACATTGGACCAAGAGGAGACGAACTCGGTTAGATTGGACAAAGAGGTGGCAAACTCTCTGAGGTAGGACCAGGAGGAGACGAACTCTCTTAGATTGGACCAAAAGGAGACGAACTCTCCTAGATTGGACGAAGAGGAGACGAACTCTCTTAGATTGGACCAAGAGGAGACGAACTCGACTAGCATGGACCAAGAGGAGACCAACTCTGTTAGATTGGACCAAGAGTAGACGAACTCTCTTTGATTGGACCAAGACGAGACGAACTCTGTTAGATTGGACCAAGTGGAGACGAACTCGGCTAGATTGGACCTAGAGGAGACGAACTCTGTTAGATTGGACCAAGAGAAGACGAAATCTCTTAGATTGGACCAAAAGGAGACGAACTCTCCTAGATTGGACGAAGAGGAGACGAACTCTCTTAGATTGGACCAAGAGGAGACGAACTCGACTAGCATGGACCAAGAGGAGACCAACTCTGTTAGATTGGACCAAGAGTAGACGAACTCTCTTTGATTGGACCAAGACGAGACGAACTCTGTTAGATTGGACCAAGTGGAGACGAACTCGGCTAGATTGGACCTAGAGGAGACGAACTCTATTAGATTGGACCAAGAGAAGACGAAATCTCTTAGATTGGACCAAAAGGAGACGAACTCTCCTAGATTGGACGAAGAGGAGACGAACTCTCTTAGATTGGACCAAGAGGAGACGAACTCGGTTAGATTTGAGCAAGAGGAGACGAACTCCCTTAGATTGGACTATGAGGATATGAACTCTGTTAGATTGGACCGAGAGAAGACGAACTCGCAATGATTGGACGCAGAGAAGACGAACTCTCTTAGAATCGATGAAGAGGAGATGAACTCTATTAGCATGGACCAAGAGGATACGAACTCGGTTAGATTGGGTCATGATGACACGAACTCGGTTAGATTGGACCGAGAGGAGATGAACTCTCTTAGATTGGACTATGAGGATAGCAACTCTCTGAGATTGAACGAAGAGGAGACGAATTCGGCTAGCTTGGACCAAGAGGAGACGAAATCTCTTAGATTGGACGAAGAGGATCCGAACTCTCTTAGATTGGACCAAAAGGAGACGAACTCTGTTAGATTGGACCAAGAGAAGACGAAATCTCTTAGATTGGACCAAAAGGAGACGAACTCTCCTAGATTGGACGAAGAGGAGACGAACTCTCTTGGATTGGACCAAGAGGAGACGAACTCGACTAGCATGGACCAAGAGGAGACCAACTCTGTTATATTGGACCAAGAGTAGACGAACTCTCTTTGATTGGACCAAGACGAGACGAACTCTGTTAGATTGGACCAAGTGGAGACGAACTCGGCTAGATTGGACCTAGAGGAGACGAACTCTGTTAGATTGGACCAAGAGAAGACGAAATCTCTTAGATTGGACCAAAAGGAGACGAACTCTCCTAGATTGGACGAAGAGGAGACGAACTCTCTTAGATTAGACCAAGAGGAGACGAACTCGGTTAGATTTGAGCAAGAGGAGACGAACTCCCTTAGATTGGACTATGAGGATATGAACTTTGTTAGATTGGACCGAGAGAAGACGAACTCGCAATGATTGGACGCAGAGAAGACGAACTCTCTTAGAATCGATGAAGAGGAGATGAACTCTATTAGCATGGACCAAGAGGATACGAACTCGGTTAGATTGGGCCAAGATGACACGAACTCGGTTAGATTGGACGAAGAGGATCGGAACTCTCTTAGATTGGACGAAGAGGAAACAAACTCTCTTAGATTGGACCAAGAGGAGACGAACTCGGTTAGATTAGACCATGAGGAGACGAACTATATTAGATTCGACGAAGAGGAGACAAACTCTCTTAGATTGGACCAAAAGGAGACGAACTCTCTTAGATTGGACGAAGTGGAGACCAACACTCTTAGAATGGACCAAGAGGAGACGAACTCGGCTAGATTGGACCAAGAGGAGACGAACTCTGTTAGATTGGACCAAGAGAAGACGAACTCTCCTAGATTGGACCAAGAGGAGACGAACTCGACTAGCATGGACCAAGAGGAGACCAACTCTGTTAGATTGGACCAAGAGTAGACGAACTCTCTTTGATTGGACCAAGACGAGACGAACTCTGTTAGATTGGACCAAGTGGAGACGAACTCGGCTAGATTGGACCTAGAGGAGACGAACTCTATTAGATTGGACCAAGAGAAGACGAAATCTCTTAGATTGGACCAAAAGGAGACGAACTCTCCTAGATTGGACGAAGAGGAGACGAACTCTCTTAGATTGGACCAAGAGGAGACGAACTCGGTTAGATTTGAGCAAGAGGAGACGAACTCCCTTAGATTGGACTATGAGGATATGAACTCTGTTAGATTGGACCGAGAGAAGACGAACTCGCAATGATTGGACGCAGAGAAGACGAACTCTCTTAGAATCGATGAAGAGGAGATGAACTCTATTAGCATGGACCAAGAGGATACGAACTCGGTTAGATTGGGCCAAGATGACACGAACTCGGTTAGATTGGACGAAGAGGATCGGAACTCTCTTAGATTGGACGAAGAGGAAACAAACTCTCTTAGATTGGACCAAGAGGAGACGAACTCGGTTAGATTAGACCATGAGGAGACGAACTATCTTAGATTCGACGAAGAGGAGACAAACTCTCTTAGATTGGACCAAAAGGAGACGAACTCTCTTAGATTGGACGAAGTGGAGACCAACACTCTTAGAATGGACCAAGAGGAGACGAACTCGGCTAGATTGGACCAAGAGGAGACGAACTCTGTTAGATTGGACCAAGAGAAGACGAACTCTCCTAGATTGGACCAAGAGGAGACGAACTCGACTAGCATGGACCAAGAGGAGACCAACTCTGTTAGATTGGACCAAGAGTAGACGAACTCTCTTTGATTGGACCAAGACGAGACGAACTCTGTTAGATTGGACCAAGTGGAGACGAACTCGGCTAGATTGGACCTAGAGGAGACGAACTCTATTAGATTGGACCAAGAGAAGACGAAATCTCTTAGATTGGACCAAAAGGAGACGAACTCTCCTAGATTGGACGAAGAGGAGACGAACTCTCTTAGATTGGACCAAGAGGAGACGAACTCGGTTAGATTTGAGCAAGAGGAGACGAACTCCCTTAGATTGGACTATGAGGATATGAACTCTGTTAGATTGGACCGAGAGAAGACGAACTCGCAATGATTGGACGCAGAGAAGACGAACTCTCTTAGAATCGATGAAGAGGAGATGAACTCTATTAGCATGGACCAACAGGATACGAACTCGGTTAGATTGGGTCAAGATGACACGAACTCGGTTAGATTGGACCGAGAGGAGATGAACTCTCTTAGATTGGACTATGAGGATAGCAACTCTCTGAGATTGAACGAAGAGGAGACGAATTCGGCTAGCTTGGACCAAGAGGAGACGAAATCTCTTAGATTGGACGAAGAGGATCCGAACTCTCTTAGATTGGACCAAAAGGAGACGAACTCTGTTAGATTGGACCAAGAGAAGACGAAATCTCTTAGATTGGACCAAAAGGAGACGAACTCTCCTAGATTGGACGAAGAGGAGACGAACTCTCTTGGATTGGACCAAGAGGAGACGAACTCGACTAGCATGGACCAAGAGGAGACCAACTCTGTTATATTGGACCAAGAGTAGACGAACTCTCTTTGATTGGACCAAGACGAGACGAACTCTGTTAGATTGGACCAAGTGGAGACGAACTCGGCTAGATTGGACCTAGAGGAGACGAACTCTGTTAGATTGGACCAAGAGAAGACGAAATCTCTTAGATTGGACCAAAAGGAGACGAACTCTCCTAGATTGGACGAAGAGGAGACGAACTCTCTTAGATTAGACCAAGAGGAGACGAACTCGGTTAGATTTGAGCAAGAGGAGACGAACTCCCTTAGATTGGACTATGAGGATATGAACTTTGTTAGATTGGACCGAGAGAAGACGAACTCGCAATGATTGGACGCAGAGAAGACGAACTCTCTTAGAATCGATGAAGAGGAGATGAACTCTATTAGCATGGACCAAGAGGATACGAACTCGGTTAGATTGGGCCAAGATGACACGAACTCGGTTAGATTGGACGAAGAGGATCGGAACTCTCTTAGATTGGACGAAGAGGAAACAAACTCTCTTAGATTGGACCAAGAGGAGACGAACTCGGTTAGATTAGACCATGAGGAGACGAACTATCTTAGATTCGACGAAGAGGAGACAAACTCTCTTAGATTGGACCAAAAGGAGACGAACTCTCTTAGATTGGACGAAGTGGAGACCAACACTCTTAGAATGGACCAAGAGGAGACGAACTCGGCTAGATTGGACCAAGAGGAGACGAACTCTGTTAGATTGGACCAAGAGAAGACGAACTCTCCTAGATTGGACCAAGAGGAGACGAACTCGACTAGCATGGAGCAAGAGGAGACCAACTCTGTTAGATTGGACCAAGAGTAGACGAACTCTCTTTGATTGGACCAAGACGAGACGAACTCTGTTAGATTGGACCAAGTGGAGACGAACTCGGCTAGATTGGACCTAGAGGAGACGAACTCTATTAGATTGGACCAAGAGAAGACGAAATCTCATAGATTGGACCAAAAGGAGACGAACTCTCCTAGATTGGACGAAGAGGAGACGAACTCTCTTAGATTGGACCAAGAGGAGACGAACTCGGTTAGATTTGAGCAAGAGGAGACGAACTCCCTTAGATTGGACTATGAGGATATGAACTCTGTTAGATTGGACCGAGAGAAGACGAACTCGCAATGATTGGACGCAGAGAAGACGAACTCTCTTAGAATCGATGAAGAGGAGATGAACTCTATTAGCATGGACCAAGAGGATACGAACTCGGTTAGATTGGGCCAAGATGACACGAACTCGGTTAGATTGGACGAAGAGGATCGGAACTCTCTTAGATTGGACGAAGAGGAAACAAACTCTCTTAGATTGGACCAAGAGGAGACGAACTCGGTTAGATTAGACCATGAGGAGACGAACTATCTTAGATTCGACGAAGAGGAGACAAACTCTCTTAGATTGGACCAAAAGGAGACGAACTCTCTTAGATTGGACGAAGTGGAGACCAACACTCTTAGAATGGACCAAGAGGAGACGAACTCGGCTAGATTGGACCAAGAGGAGACGAACTCTGTTAGATTGGACCAAGAGAAGACGAACTCTCCTAGATTGGACCAAGAGGAGACGAACTCGACTAGCATGGACCAAGAGGAGACCAACTCTGTTAGATTGGACCAAGAGTAGACGAACTCTCTTTGATTGGACCAAGACGAGACGAACTCTGTTAGATTGGACCAAGTGGAGACGAACTCGGCTAGATTGGACCTAGAGGAGACGAACTCTATTAGATTGGACCAAGAGAAGACGAAATCTCTTAGATTGGACCAAAAGGAGACGAACTCTCCTAGATTGGACGAAGAGGAGACGAACTCTCTTAGATTGGACCAAGAGGAGACGAACTCGGTTAGATTTGAGCAAGAGGAGACGAACTCCCTTAGATTGGACTATGAGGATATGAACTCTGTTAGATTGGACCGAGAGAAGACGAACTCGCAATGATTGGACGCAGAGAAGACGAACTCTCTTAGAATCGATGAAGAGGAGATGAACTCTATTAGCATGGACCAAGAGGATACGAACTCGGTTAGATTGGGTCAAGATGACACAAACTCGGTTAGATTGGACCGAGAGGAGATGAACTCTCTTAGATTGGACTATGAGGATAGCAACTCTCTGAGATTGAACGAAGAGGAGACGAATTCGGCTAGCTTGGACCAAGAGGAGACGAAATCTCTTAGATTGGACGAAGAGGATCCGAACTCTCTTAGATTGGACCAAAAGGAGACGAACTCTGTTAGATTGGACCAAGAGAAGACGAAATCTCTTAGATTGGACCAAAAGGAGACGAACTCTCCTAGATTGGACGAAGAGGAGACGAACTCTCTTGGATTGGACCAAGAGGAGACGAACTCGACTAGCATGGACCAAGAGGAGACCAACTCTGTTATATTGGACCAAGAGTAGACGAACTCTCTTTGATTGGACCAAGACGAGACGAACTCTGTTAGATTGGACCAAGTGGAGACGAACTCGGCTAGATTGGACCTAGAGGAGACGAACTCTGTTAGATTGGACCAAGAGAAGACGAAATCTCTTAGATTGGACCAAAAGGAGACGAACTCTCCTAGATTGGACGAAGAGGAGACGAACTCTCTTAGATTAGACCAAGAGGAGACGAACTCGGTTAGATTTGAGCAAGAGGAGACGAACTCCCTTAGATTGGACTATGAGGATATGAACTTTGTTAGATTGGACCGAGAGAAGACGAACTCGCAATGATTGGACGCAGAGAAGACGAACTCTCTTAGAATCGATGAAGAGGAGATGAACTCTATTAGCATGGACCAAGAGGATACGAACTCGGTTAGATTGGGCCAAGATGACACGAACTCGGTTAGATTGGACGAAGAGGATCGGAACTCTCTTAGATTGGACGAAGAGGAAACAAACTCTCTTAGATTGGACCAAGAGGAGACGAACTCGGTTAGATTAGACCATGAGGAGACGAACTATCTTAGATTCGACGAAGAGGAGACAAACTCTCTTAGATTGGACCAAAAGGAGACGAACTCTCTTAGATTGGACGAAGTGGAGACCAACACTCTTAGAATGGACCAAGAGGAGACGAACTCGGCTAGATTGGACCAAGAGGAGACGAACTCTGTTAGATTGGACCAAGAGAAGACGAACTCTCCTAGATTGGACCAAGAGGAGACGAACTCGACTAGCATGGACCAAGAGGAGACCAACTCTGTTAGATTGGACCAAGAGTAGACGAACTCTCTTTGATTTGACCAAGACGAGACGAACTCTGTTAGATTGGACCAAGTGGAGACGAACTCGGCTAGATTGGACCTAGAGGAGACGAACTCTATTAGATTGGACCAAGAGAAGACGAAATCTCTTAGATTGGACCAAAAGGAGACGAACTCTCCTAGATTGGACGAAGAGGAGACGAACTCTCTTAGATTGGACCAAGAGGAGACGAACTCGGTTAGATTTGAGCAAGAGGAGACGAACTCCCTTAGATTGGACTATGAGGATATGAACTCTGTTAGATTGGACCGAGAGAAGACGAACTCGCAATGATTGGACGCAGAGAAGACGAACTCTCTTAGAATCGATGAAGAGGAGATGAACTCTATTAGCATGGACCAAGAGGATACGAACTCGGTTAGATTGGGCCAAGATGACACGAACTCGGTTAGATTGGACGAAGAGGATCGGAACTCTCTTAGATTGGACGAAGAGGAAACAAACTCTCTTAGATTGGACCAAGAGGAGACGAACTCGGTTAGATTAGACCATGAGGAGACGAACTATCTTAGATTCGACGAAGAGGAGACAAACTCTCTTAGATTGGACCAAAAGGAGACGAACTCTCTTAGATTGGACGAAGTGGAGACCAACACTCTTAGAATGGACCAAGAGGAGACGAACTCGGCTAGATTGGACCAAGAGGAGACGAACTCTGTTAGATTGGACCAAGAGAAGACGAACTCTCCTAGATTGGACCAAGAGGAGACGAACTCGACTAGCATGGACCAAGAGGAGACCAACTCTGTTAGATTGGACCAAGAGTAGACGAACTCTCTTTGATTGGACCAAGACGAGACGAACTCTGTTAGATTGGACCAAGTGGAGACGAACTCGGCTAGATTGGACCTAGAGGAGACGAACTCTATTAGATTGGACCAAGAGAAGACGAAATCTCTTAGATTGGACCAAAAGGAGACGAACTCTCCTAGATTGGACGAAGAGGAGACGAACTCTCTTAGATTGGACCAAGAGGAGACGAACTCAGTTAGATTTGAGCAAGAGGAGACGAACTCCCTTAGATTGGACTATGAGGATATGAACTCTGTTAGATTGGACCGAGAGAAGACGAACTCGCAATGATTGGACGCAGAGAAGACGAACTCTCTTAGAATCGATGAAGAGGAGATGAACTCTATTAGCATGGACCAACAGGATACGAACTCGGTTAGATTGGGTCAAGATGACACAAACTCGGTTAGATTGGACCGAGAGGAGATGAACTCTCTTAGATTGGACTATGAGGATAGCAACTCTCTGAGATTGAACGAAGAGGAGACGAATTCGGCTAGCTTGGACCAAGAGGAGACGAAATCTCTTAGATTGGACGAAGAGGATCCGAACTCTCTTAGATTGGACCAAAAGGAGACGAACTCTGTTAGATTGGACCAAGAGAAGACGAAATCTCTTAGATTGGACCAAAAGGAGACGAACTCTCCTAGATTGGACGAAGAGGAGACGAACTCTCTTGGATTGGACCAAGAGGAGACGAACTCGACTAGCATGGACCAAGAGGAGACCAACTCTGTTATATTGGACCAAGAGTAGACGAACTCTCTTTGATTGGACCAAGACGAGACGAACTCTGTTAGATTGGACCAAGTGGAGACGAACTCGGCTAGATTGGACCTAGAGGAGACGAACTCTGTTAGATTGGACCAAGAGAAGACGAAATCTCTTAGATTGGACCAAAAGGAGACGAACTCTCCTAGATTGGACGAAGAGGAGACGAACTCTCTTAGATTAGACCAAGAGGAGACGAACTCGGTTAGATTTGAGCAAGAGGAGACGAACTCCCTTAGATTGGACTATGAGGATATGAACTTTGTTAGATTGGACCGAGAGAAGACGAACTCGCAATGATTGGACGCAGAGAAGACGAACTCTCTTAGAATCGATGAAGAGGAGATGAACTCTATTAGCATGGACCAAGAGGATACGAACTCGGTTAGATTGGGCCAAGATGACACGAACTCGGTTAGATTGGACGAAGAGGATCGGAACTCTCTTAGATTGGACGAAGAGGAAACAAACTCTCTTAGATTGGACCAAGAGGAGACGAACTCGGTTAGATTAGACCATGAGGAGACGAACTATCTTAGATTCGACGAAGAGGAGACAAACTCTCTTAGATTGGACCAAAAGGAGACGAACTCTCTTAGATTGGACGAAGTGGAGACCAACACTCTTAGAATGGACCAAGAGGAGACGAACTCGGCTAGATTGGACCAAGAGGAGACGAACTCTGTTAGATTGGACCAAGAGAAGACGAACTCTCCTAGATTGGACCAAGAGGAGACGAACTCGACTAGCATGGACCAAGAGGAGACCAACTCTGTTAGATTGGACCAAGAGTAGACGAACTCTCTTTGATTGGACCAAGACGAGACGAACTCTGTTAGATTGGACCAAGTGGAGACGAACTCGGCTAGATTGGACCTAGAGGAGACGAACTCTATTAGATTGGACCAAGAGAAGACGAAATCTCTTAGATTGGACCAAAAGGAGACGAACTCTCCTAGATTGGACGAAGAGGAGACGAACTCTCTTAGATTGGACCAAGAGGAGACGAACTCGGTTAGATTTGAGCAAGAGGAGACGAACTCCCTTAGATTGGACTATGAGGATATGAACTCTGTTAGATTGGACCGAGAGAAGACGAACTCGCAATGATTGGACGCAGAGAAGACGAACTCTCTTAGAATCGATGAAGAGGAGATGAACTCTATTAGCATGGACCAAGAGGATACGAACTCGGTTAGATTGGGTCAAGATGACACAAACTCGGTTAGATTGGACCGAGAGGAGATGAACTCTCTTAGATTGGACTATGAGGATAGCAACTCTCTGAGATTGAACGAAGAGGAGACGAATTCGGCTAGCTTGGACCAAGAGGAGACGAAATCTCTTAGATTGGACGAAGAGGATCCGAACTCTCTTAGATTGGACCAAAAGGAGACGAACTCTCTTAGATTGGACCAAGAGATGACGAAATCTCTTAGATTGGACCAAAAGGAGACGAACTCTCCTAGATTGGACGAAGAGGAGACGAACTCTCTTGGATTGGACCAAGAGGAGACGAACTCGACTAGCATGGACCAAGAGGAGACCAACTCTGTTATATTGGACCAAGAGTAGACGAACTCTCTTTGATTGGACCAAGACGAGACGAACTCTGTTAGATTGGACCAAGTGGAGACGAACTCGGCTAGATTGGACCTAGAGGAGACGAACTCTGTTAGATTGGACCAAGAGAAGACGAAATCTCTTAGATTGGACCAAAAGGAGACGAACTCTCCTAGATTGGACGAAGAGGAGACGAACTCTCTTAGATTAGACCAAGAGGAGACGAACTCGGTTAGATTTGAGCAAGAGGAGACGAACTCCCTTAGATTGGACTATGAGGATATGAACTTTGTTAGATTGGACCGAGAGAAGACGAACTCGCAATGATTGGACGCAGAGAAGACGAACTCTCTTAGAATCGATGAAGAGGAGATGAACTCTATTAGCATGGACCAAGAGGATACGAACTCGGTTAGATTGGGCCAAGATGACACGAACTCGGTTAGATTGGACGAAGAGGATCGGAACTCTCTTAGATTGGACGAAGAGGAAACAAACTCTCTTAGATTGGACCAAGAGGAGACGAACTCGGTTAGATTAGACCATGAGGAGACGAACTATCTTAGATTCGACGAAGAGGAGACAAACTCTCTTAGATTGGACCAAAAGGAGACGAACTCTCTTAGATTGGACGAAGTGGAGACCAACACTCTTAGAATGGACCAAGAGGAGACGAACTCGGCTAGATTGGACCAAGAGGAGACGAACTCTGTTAGATTGGACCAAGAGAAGACGAACTCTCCTAGATTGGACCAACAGGAGACGAACTCTCCTAGATTGGACGAAGAGGAGACGAACTCTCAGAGATTGGACCAAGAGGAGACGAACTCGATTAGATTTGACTGAGACGAGACGAACTCTCTTAGAATGGACTATGAGGATAGGAACTCTGTTAGATTGGACCGAGAGAAGACGAACTCGCAATGATTGGACCAAGAGAAGACGAACTCTCTTAGAATCGATGAAGAGGAGATGAACTCTCTTAGCATGGACCAAGAGGACACGAACTCGGTTAGATTGGACCAATATGACACGAACTCGGTTAGATTGGACCAAGAGTAACGAACTCTCTTAGATTGGACCAAGAGGAGACGAACTCTGTTAGATTGGACCAAGTGGAGACGAACTCTCTTAGATTGGACCACGTGGAGACGAACTCTGTTAGATTGGACCAAGTGGAGACGAACTCTCTTAGATTGGACGAAGAAGAGACGAACTCTCTCAGATTGGACCAAGAGAAGACGAACTCGACTAGCTTGGACCAAGAGGGGACCAACTCTCTTAGATTGGACTAAGGGAAGACGAGATGAACACTCTTTGAATGGACGAAGAGGACATGAACTTGGTTAGATTTGAGCAAGAGGAGAAGAACTCTCTTAGATTGAACTATGAGGATAGGAACTCTGTTAGATTGGACCGAGAGAAGACGAACTCGCTCTGATTGGACCAAGAGAAGGCGAACTTTCTTAGAATCATTGAAGAGGAGATGAACTCTCTTAGCATGGACCAAGAGGAGACGAACTCGGTTAGATTGGACCAAGATGACACGAACTCGGTTAGATTGAACCAAGAGTAAACGAACTCTCTAAGATTGGACCAAGAGGAGACGAACTCTGTTAGATTGGACCAAGTGGAGACGAACTCTCTTATATTGGACGAAGAGGAGACGAACTCTCTCATATTGGACCAAGAGGAGACGAACTCGACTAGCTTGGACCAAGAGGAGGCCAACTCTCTTTGATGGGACCAAGAGAAGACGAACTCTCTTAGAATCGATGAAGAGGAGATGAACTCTCTTTGATTGGACCAGGAGGAGACGAACTCTGTTAGATTGGACCAAGTGGACACGAACTCTCTTAGATTGGATGAAGAGGAGACGAACTCTCTCAGATTGGACCAAGAGGAGACGAACTCGAATAGCTTGGACCAAGAAGAGTCCAACTCTCTTAGATTGGACCAAGAGAAGACGAACTCTCTTAGAATCGAGGAAGAGGAGATGAACTCTCTTTGATTGTACCAGGAGGAGACGAACTCTCTTAGTATGGACCAAGATTACACGAACTCGGTTAGATTGGACCAAGACGAGACGAACTCTCGTAGATTGGACCAAGAGGAGACGAACTCACTTAGATTGGACAAAGAGGATACGAACTCTCATAGATTGGACCATGAGGAGAAGAACTAGGATAGATTGGACCAAGGGAAGAGGAACGCTCTTAGATTGGACTAAGAGGATACAAACTCGGTTAGATTGGGCCAAGAGGAGACGAACTCTCTTAGATTGGATGAAGAGGAGACGAACTCTCTTAGATTGGACCAAAAGGAGACTAACTCACTTAGAATGGACCAAGAAGAGACGAACTTGGCTAGATTGGACCAAGAGAAGACAAACAATCTTTGATTGGACAATGAGGAGACGAACTCTCCTATATAGGACCAAGAGGAGACGAACTCTGTTAGATTGGATTAAGTAGAGACGAACTCCCTTAGATTGGACCAAAAGGAGACGAACTCTGTTAGAGTGGATCTAGAGGAGACGAACTCGATTGGATTGGACCATGAGGAGACGAACTCGATTAGATTGGAGAAAGAGGAGAGAACTCTCTTAGGTTGGACGAAGAGGAGACGAACTCTCTTAGATTGGACGAAGAGGAGACGAACTCGGCTAGCTTGGACCAACAGGAGACGAAATCTCTTAGATTGGACGAAGAGGATACGAACTCTCTTAGATTGGACGAAGAGGAAACGAACTCTCTTAGATTGGACTAAAAGGAGACGAACTCTCCTAGATTGGATGAAGAGGAGACGAACTCTCTAAGATTGGACCTAGAGGAGACGAACTCGGTTAGATTTGAGCAAGAGGAGACGAACTCTCTTAGATTGGACCGAGTGAAGACGAACTCGCTATGATTGGACCAAGAGAAGACGAACTCTCTTAGAATCGATGAAGAGGAGATGAACTCTCTTAGCATGGACCAAGAGGACACGAACTCGGTTAGATTGGACCAAGATGACACGAACTCGGTTAGATTGGACCGAGAGGAGATGAACTCTCTTAGATTGGACTATGTGGATGGGAACTCTCTTAGATTGGACGAAGAGGAGACGAATTCGGCTAGCTTGGACTAAGAGGAGACGAAATCTCTTAGATTGGACGAAGAGGAAATGAACTCTCATAGATTGGACCAAGAGTAGACAAACTCGGTTAGATTAGACGAAGAGGAGACGAACTCTCTTAGATTGGACCAAAAGGAGAAGAACTCTCATAGATTGGACGAAGAGGAGACCAACGCTCTTAGAATGGACCAAGAGGAGACGAACTCGGCTAGATTGGACCTAGAGGAGACGAGCTCTGTTAGATTGGACCAAGAAAAGACGAAATCTCTTAGATTGGACCAACAGGAGACGAACTCTCCTAGATTGGATGAAGAGGAGACGAACTCTCAGAGATTGGACCAGAGGAGACGAACTCGGTTAGATTTGACCGAGAGGAGACGAACTCTCTTAGATTGGACTATGAGGATAGGAACTCTGTTAGATTGGACCGAGAGAAGACGAACTCGCTATGATTGGACCAAGAGAAGGCAAACTCTCTTAGAATATATGAAGAGGAGATGAACTCTCTTAGCATGGATCAAGAGGACACGAACTCGGTTAGATTGGACCAAGATGACACGAACTCGGTTAGATTGGACCAAGAGTAGACGAACTCTCTTAGATTGGACGAAGAGGAGACGAACTCTGTTAGATTGGACCAAGTGGAGACGACCTCTCTTAGATTGGACGAAGAGGAGACGAACTCTCTCAAATTGGACCAAGAGGAGACGAACTCGACTAGCTTGGACCAAGAGGAGACCAACTCTCTTTGATTGGACCAAGAGAAGACGAACTCTCTTAGATTGGACCAAGAGGAGACGAACTCGACAAGCTTGGACCAAGAGGAGACCAACTCTCTTGGATTGGATAAAGAGGAGACGAACTCTCTTACATTGGACCAAGAGGAGACGAAGTCGACTAGCTTGGACCATGAGGAAACCAACTCTCTTTGATGGGACCAAGGGAAGACGAACTCTCTTAGAATCGATGAAGAGGAGTTGAACTCTCTTTGATTGGACCAAGAGGAGACGAACTCGGTTAGATTTGAGCAAGAGGAGACGAACTCTCTTAGATTGGACTAGGAGGATATGAACTCTGTTAGATTGGACCGAGAGAAGACGAACTCACTATGATTGCACCAAGAGAAGACGAACTCTCTTAGAATCGATGAAGAGGAGATGAACTCTCTTAGCATGGACCAAGAGGACACTAACTCGGTTAGATTGGACCAACAGTAGACGAACTCTCTTAGATTGGACCAAAAGGAGACGAACTCTGTTAGATTGGACGAAGTGGAGACGAACACTCTTAGATTGATCGAAGAGGAGACGAAGGCTCTCAGATTGGACCAAGAGGAGACGAACTCGACAAGCTTGGACCAAAAGGAGAGCAACTCTCTTGGATTGGATAAAGAGGAGACGAACTCTCTTAGATTGGACCAAGAGGAGACGAACTCGGCAAGATTGGACCAAGAGGAGACGAAGTCGGTTAGATTTGAGCAAGAGGAGACGAACTCTCTTAGATTGGACCAAGAGGAGACGAACTCGGAAAGATTGGACAAAGAGGTGGCAAACTCTCTAAGTTAGGACCAAGAGGAGACGAACTCTCTTAGATTGGACCAAAAGGAGACGAACTCTCCTAGATTGGACGAAGAGGAGACGAACTCTCTTTGATTGGACCAAGAGGAGACGAACTCTCTTTGATTGGAGCAAAAGGAGACGAACTTTCCTAGATTGGACGAAGAGGAGACGAACTTTTTAGATTGGACCAAGAGGAGACGAACTCGGTTAGATTTGAGCAAGAGGAGACGAACTCTCTTAGATTGGACCAAGAGGAGACGAACTCGGAAAGATTGGACAAAGAGGTGGCAAACTCTCTAAGTTAGGACCAAGAGGAGACGAACTCTCTTAGATTGGACCAAAAGCAGACGAACTCTCCTAGATTGGAAGAAGAGGAGACGAACTCTCTTAGATTGGACCAAGAGGAGACGAACTCGGTTAGATTTGAGCAAGAGGAGACGAACTCTCTTAGATTGGACTATGAGGATATGAACTCTGTTAGATTGGACCGAAAGAAGACGAACTCGCTATGATTAGACCAAGAGAAGACGAACTCTCTTAGAATCGATGAAGAGAAGATGAACTCTCTTAGCATGGACCAAGAGGACACGAACTCGGTAAGATTGGACCAAGATGACACGAACTCGGTTAGATTGGACCAAGAGTAGACGAACTCTGTTAGATTGGACCAACTGGAGACGAACTCTGTTAGATTGGACCAAGTGGAGACGAACTCTGTTAGATTGGACCAAGTGGAGACGAACTCTCTTAGATTGGACGAAGAAGAGACGAACTCTCTCAGATTGGACCAAGAGGAGACGAACTCAACTAGCTTGGACCAAGAGGAGACCAACTCTCTTAGATTGGACCAAGAGAAGACGAACTCTCTTAGAATCGATGAAGAGGAGATGAACTCTCTTTTATTGGACCAACAGGAGACAAACTCTCCTAGATTGGACGAAGAGGAGACGAACTCTCAGTGATTGGACCAAGAGGAGACGAACTCGGTTAGATTTGACCGAGAGGAGACGAACTCTCTTAGATTGGACTATGAGGATAGGAACTCTGTTAGATTGGACCGAGAGAAGATGAACTTGCTATGATTTGACCAAGAGAAGACGAACTCTCTTAGAATTGACGAAGAGGAGATGAACTCTCTTAGCATGGACCAAGAGGACACGGACTCGGTTAGATTGGACTAAGATGACACGAACTCGGTTAGATTGGACCAAGTGGGGACGAACTCTGTTAGATTGGACCAAGTGGAGACGAACTCTCTCAGATTGGACGAAGAGGAGACGAACTCTGTTAGATTGGACCAAGTGGAGACGACCTCTCTTAGATTGGACCAAGTGGAGACGAACTCTGTTAGATTGGACCAAGTGGAGACGAACTCTCTTAGATTGGACGAAGAAGAGACGAACTCTCTCAGATTGGACCAAGAGAAGACGAACTCGACTAGCTTGGACCAAGAGGGGACCACCTCTCTTACATTGGACTAAGGGAAGACGAGATGAACACTCTTTGATTGGACGAAGAGGACATGAACTTGGTTAGATTTGAGCAAGAGGAGAAGAACTCTCTTAGATTGAACTATGAGGATAGGAACTCTGTTAGATTGGACCGAGAGAAGACGAACTCGCTCTGATTGGACCAAGAGAAGGCGAACTTTCTTAGAATCATTGAAGAGGAGATGAACTCTCTTAGCATGGACCAAGAGGAGACGAACTCGGTTAGATTGGACCAAGATGACACGAACTCGGTTAGATTGAACCAAGAGTAAACGAACTCTCTTAGATTGGACCAAGAGGAGACGAACTCTGTTAGATTGGACCAAGTGGAGACAAACTCTCTTATATTGGACGAAGAGGAGACGAACTCTCTCATATTGGACCAAGAGGAGACGAACTCGACTAGCTTGGACCAAGAGGAGGCCAACTCTCTTTGATGGGACCAAGAGAAGACGAACTCTCTTAGAATCGATGAAGAGGAGATGAACTCTCTTTGATTGGACCAGGAGGAGACGAACTCTGTTAGATTGGACCAAGTGGACACGAACTCTCTTAGATTGGACGAAGAGGAGACGAACTCTCTCAGATTGGACCAAGAGGAGACGAACTCGAATAGCTTGGACCAAGAAGAGTCCAACTCTCTTAGATTGGACCAAGAGAAGACGAACTCTCTTAGAATCGAGGAAGAGGAGATGAACTCTCTTTGATTGTACCAGGAGGAGACGAACTCTCTTAGTATGGACCAAGATTACACGAACTCGGTTAGATTGGACCAAGACGAGACGAACTCTCGTAGATTGGACCAAGAGGAGACGAACTCACTTAGATTGGACAAAGAGGATACGAACTCTCATAGATTGGACCATGAGGAGAAGAACTAGGATAGATTGGACCAAGGGAAGAGGAACGCTCTTAGATTGGACTAAGAGGATACAAACTCGGTTAGATTGGGCCAAGAGGAGACGAACTCTCTTAGATTGGATGAAGAGGAGACGAACTCTCTTAGATTGGACCAAAAGGAGACTAACTCACTTAGAATGGACCAAGAAGAGACGAACTTGGCTAGATTGGACCAAGAGAAGACAAACAATCTTTGATTGGACAATGAGGAGACGAACTCTCCTATATAGGACCAAGAGGAGACGAACTCTGTTAGATTGGATTAAGTAGAGACGAACTCCCTTAGATTGGACCAAAAGGAGACGAACTCTGTTAGAGTGGATCTAGAGGAGACGAACTCGATTGGATTGGACCATGAGGAGACGAACTCGATTAGATTGGAGAAAGAGGAGAGAACTCTCTTAGGTTGGACGAAGAGGAGACGAACTCTCTTAGATTGGACGAAGAGGAGACGAACTCGGCTAGCTTGGACCAACAGGAGACGAAATCTCTTAGATTGGACGAAGAGGATACGAACTCTCTTAGATTGGACGAAGAGGAAACGAACTCTCTTAGATTGGACTAAAAGGAGACGAACTCTCCTAGATTGGATGAAGAGGAGACGAACTCTCTAAGATTGGACCTAGAGGAGACGAACTCGGTTAGATTTGAGCAAGAGGAGACGAACTCTCTTAGATTGGACCGAGTGAAGACGAACTCGCTATGATTGGACCAAGAGAAGACGAACTCTCTTAGAATCGATGAAGAGGAGATGAACTCTCTTAGCATGGACCAAGAGGACACGAACTCGGTTAGATTGGACCAAGATGACACGAACTCGGTTAGATTGGACCGAGAGGAGATGAACTCTCTTAGATTGGACTATGTGGATGGGAACTCTCTTAGATTGGACGAAGAGGAGACGAATTCGGCTAGCTTGGACTAAGAGGAGACGAAATCTCTTAGATTGGACGAAGAGGAAATGAACTCTCATAGATTGGACCAAGAGTAGACAAACTCGGTTAGATTAGACGAAGAGGAGACGAACTCTCTTAGATTGGACCAAAAGGAGAAGAACTCTCATAGATTGGACGAAGAGGAGACCAACGCTCTTAGAATGGACCAAGAGGAGACGAACTCGGCTAGATTGGACCTAGAGGAGACGAGCTCTGTTAGATTGGACCAAGAAAAGACGAAATCTCTTAGATTGGACCAACAGGAGACGAACTCTCCTAGATTGGATGAAGAGGAGACGAACTCTCAGAGATTGGACCAGAGGAGACGAACTCGGTTAGATTTGACCGAGAGGAGACGAACTCTCTTAGATTGGACTATGAGGATAGGAACTCTGTTAGATTGGACCGAGAGAAGACGAACTCGCTATGATTGGACCAAGAGAAGGCAAACTCTCTTAGAATATATGAAGAGGAGATGAACTCTCTTAGCATGGATCAAGAGGACACGAACTCGGTTAGATTGGACCAAGATGACACGAACTCGGTTAGATTGGACCAAGAGTAGACGAACTCTCTTAGATTGGACGAAGAGGAGACGAACTCTGTTAGATTGGACCAAGTGGAGACGACCTCTCTTAGATTGGACGAAGAGGAGACGAACTCTCTCAAATTGGACCAAGAGGAGACGAACTCGACTAGCTTGGACCAAGAGGAGACCAACTCTCTTTGATTGGACCAAGAGAAGACGAACTCTCTTAGATTGGACCAAGAGGAGACGAACTCGACAAGCTTGGACCAAGAGGAGACCAACTCTCTTGGATTGGATAAAGAGGAGACGAACTCTCTTACATTGGACCAAGAGGAGACGAAGTCGACTAGCTTGGACCATGAGGAAACCAACTCTCTTTGATGGGACCAAGGGAAGACGAACTCTCTTAGAATCGATGAAGAGGAGTTGAACTCTCTTTGATTGGACCAAGAGGAGACGAACTCGGTTAGATTTGAGCAAGAGGAGACGAACTCTCTTAGATTGGACTAGGAGGATATGAACTCTGTTAGATTGGACCGAGAGAAGACGAACTCACTATGATTGCACCAAGAGAAGACGAACTCTCTTAGAATCGATGAAGAGGAGATGAACTCTCTTAGCATGGACCAAGAGGACACTAACTCGGTTAGATTGGACCAACAGTAGACGAACTCTCTTAGATTGGACCAAAAGGAGACGAACTCTGTTAGATTGGACGAAGTGGAGACGAACACTCTTAGATTGATCGAAGAGGAGACGAAGGCTCTCAGATTGGACCAAGAGGAGACGAACTCGACAAGCTTGGACCAAAAGGAGAGCAACTCTCTTGGATTGGATAAAGAGGAGACGAACTCTCTTAGATTGGACCAAGAGGAGACGAACTCGGCAAGATTGGACCAAGAGGAGACGAAGTCGGTTAGATTTGAGCAAGAGGAGACGAACTCTCTTAGATTGGACCAAGAGGAGACGAACTCGGAAAGATTGGACAAAGAGGTGGCAAACTCTCTAAGTTAGGACCAAGAGGAGACGAACTCTCTTAGATTGGACCAAAAGGAGACGAACTCTCCTAGATTGGACGAAGAGGAGACGAACTCTCTTTGATTGGACCAAGAGGAGACGAACTCTCTTTGATTGGAGCAAAAGGAGACGAACTTTCCTAGATTGGACGAAGAGGAGACGAACTTTTTAGATTGGACCAAGAGGAGACGAACTCGGTTAGATTTGAGCAAGAGGAGACGAACTCTCTTAGATTGGACCAAGAGGAGACGAACTCGGAAAGATTGGACAAAGAGGTGGCAAACTCTCTAAGTTAGGACCAAGAGGAGACGAACTCTCTTAGATTGGACCAAAAGCAGACGAACTCTCCTAGATTGGAAGAAGAGGAGACGAACTCTCTTAGATTGGACCAAGAGGAGACGAACTCGGTTAGATTTGAGCAAGAGGAGACGAACTCTCTTAGATTGGACTATGAGGATATGAACTCTGTTAGATTGGACCGAAAGAAGACGAACTCGCTATGATTAGACCAAGAGAAGACGAACTCTCTTAGAATCGATGAAGAGAAGATGAACTCTCTTAGCATGGACCAAGAGGACACGAACTCGGTAAGATTGGACCAAGATGACACGAACTCGGTTAGATTGGACCAAGAGTAGACGAACTCTGTTAGATTGGACCAACTGGAGACGAACTCTGTTAGATTGGACCAAGTGGAGACGAACTCTGTTAGATTGGACCAAGTGGAGACGAACTCTCTTAGATTGGACGAAGAAGAGACGAACTCTCTCAGATTGGACCAAGAGGAGACGAACTCAACTAGCTTGGACCAAGAGGAGACCAACTCTCTTAGATTGGACCAAGAGAAGACGAACTCTCTTAGAATCGATGAAGAGGAGATGAACTCTCTTTTATTGGACCAACAGGAGACAAACTCTCCTAGATTGGACGAAGAGGAGACGAACTCTCAGTGATTGGACCAAGAGGAGACGAACTCGGTTAGATTTGACCGAGAGGAGACGAACTCTCTTAGATTGGACTATGAGGATAGGAACTCTGTTAGATTGGACCGAGAGAAGATGAACTTGCTATGATTTGACCAAGAGAAGACGAACTCTCTTAGAATTGACGAAGAGGAGATGAACTCTCTTAGCATGGACCAAGAGGACACGGACTCGGTTAGATTGGACTAAGATGACACGAACTCGGTTAGATTGGACCAAGTGGGGACGAACTCTGTTAGATTGGACCAAGTGGAGACGAACTCTCTCAGATTGGACGAAGAGGAGACGAACTCTGTTAGATTGGACCAAGTGGAGACGACCTCTCTTAGATTGGACCAAGTGGAGACGAACTCTGTTAGATTGGACCAAGTGGAGACGAACTCTCTTAGATTGGACGAAGAAGAGACGAACTCTCTCAGATTGGACCAAGAGAAGACGAACTCGACTAGCTTGGACCAAGAGGGGACCACCTCTCTTACATTGGACTAAGGGAAGACGAGATGAACACTCTTTGATTGGACGAAGAGGACATGAACTTGGTTAGATTTGAGCAAGAGGAGAAGAACTCTCTTAGATTGAACTATGAGGATAGGAACTCTGTTAGATTGGACCGAGAGAAGACGAACTCGCTCTGATTGGACCAAGAGAAGGCGAACTTTCTTAGAATCATTGAAGAGGAGATGAACTCTCTTAGCATGGACCAAGAGGAGACGAACTCGGTTAGATTGGACCAAGATGACACGAACTCGGTTAGATTGAACCAAGAGTAAACGAACTCTCTTAGATTGGACCAAGAGGAGACGAACTCTGTTAGATTGGACCAAGTGGAGACAAACTCTCTTATATTGGACGAAGAGGAGACGAACTCTCTCATATTGGACCAAGAGGAGACGAACTCGACTAGCTTGGACCAAGAGGAGGCCAACTCTCTTTGATGGGACCAAGAGAAGACGAACTCTCTTAGAATCGATGAAGAGGAGATGAACTCTCTTTGATTGGACCAGGAGGAGACGAACTCTGTTAGATTGGACCAAGTGGACACGAACTCTCTTAGATTGGACGAAGAGGAGACGAACTCTCTCAGATTGGACCAAGAGGAGACGAACTCGAATAGCTTGGACCAAGAAGAGTCCAACTCTCTTAGATTGGACCAAGAGAAGACGAACTCTCTTAGAATCGAGGAAGAGGAGATGAACTCTCTTTGATTGTACCAGGAGGAGACGAACTCTCTTAGTATGGACCAAGATTACACGAACTCGGTTAGATTGGACCAAGACGAGACGAACTCTCGTAGATTGGACCAAGAGGAGACGAACTCACTTAGATTGGACAAAGAGGATACAAACTCTCATAGATTGGACCATGAGGAGAAGAACTAGGATAGATTGGACCAAGGGAAGAGGAACGCTCTTAGATTGGACTAAGAGGATACAAACTCGGTTAGATTGGGCCAAGAGGAGACGAACTCTCTTAGATTGGATGAAGAGGAGACGAACTCTCTTAGATTGGACCAAAAGGAGACTAACTCACTTAGAATGGACCAAGAAGAGACGAACTTGGCTAGATTGGACCAAGAGAAGACAAACAATCTTTGATTGGACAATGAGGAGACGAACTCTCCTATATAGGACCAAGAGGAGACGAACTCTGTTAGATTGGATTAAGTAGAGACGAACTCCCTTAGATTGGACCAAAAGGAGACGAACTCTGTTAGAGTGGATCTAGAGGAGACGAACTCGATTGGATTGGACCATGAGGAGACGAACTCGATTAGATTGGAGAAAGAGGAGAGAACTCTCTTAGGTTGGACGAAGAGGAGACGAACTCTCTTAGATTGGACGAAGAGGAGACGAACTCGGCTAGCTTGGACCAACAGGAGACGAAATCTCTTAGATTGGACGAAGAGGATACGAACTCTCTTAGATTGGACGAAGAGGAAACGAACTCTCTTAGATTGGACTAAAAGGAGACGAACTCTCCTAGATTGGATGAAGAGGAGACGAACTCTCTAAGATTGGACCTAGAGGAGACGAACTCGGTTAGATTTGAGCAAGAGGAGACGAACTCTCTTAGATTGGACCGAGTGAAGACGAACTCGCTATGATTGGACCAAGAGAAGACGAACTCTCTTAGAATCGATGAAGAGGAGATGAACTCTCTTAGCATGGACCAAGAGGACACGAACTCGGTTAGATTGGACCAAGATGACACGAACTCGGTTAGATTGGACCGAGAGGAGATGAACTCTCTTAGATTGGACTATGTGGATGGGAACTCTCTTAGATTGGACGAAGAGGAGACGAATTCGGCTAGCTTGGACTAAGAGGAGACGAAATCTCTTAGATTGGACGAAGAGGAAACGAACTCTCATAGATTGGACCAAGAGTAGACAAACTCGGTTAGATTAGACGAAGAGGAGACGAACTCTCTTAGATTGGACCAAAAGGAGAAGAACTCTCATAGATTGGACGAAGAGGAGACCAACGCTCTTAGAATGGACCAAGAGGAGACGAACTCGGCTAGATTGGACCTAGAGGAGACGAGCTCTGTTAGATTGGACCAAGAAAAGACGAAATCTCTTAGATTGGACCAACAGGAGACGAACTCTCCTAGATTGGATGAAGAGGAGACGAACTCTCAGAGATTGGACCAGAGGAGACGAACTCGGTTAGATTTGACCGAGAGGAGACGAACTCTCTTAGATTGGACTATGAGGATAGGAACTCTGTTAGATTGGACCGAGAGAAGACGAACTCGCTATGATTGGACCAAGAGAAGGCAAACTCTCTTAGAATATATGAAGAGGAGAGGAACTCTCTTAGCATGGATCAAGAGGACACGAACTCGGTTAGATTGGACCAAGATGACACGAACTCGGTTAGATTGGACCAAGAGTAGACGAACTCTCTTAGATTGGACGAAGAGGAGACGAACTCTGTTAGATTGGACCAAGTGGAGACGACCTCTCTTAGATTGGACGAAGAGGAGACGAACTCTCTCAAATTGTACCAAGAGGAGACGAACTCGACTAGCTTGGACCAAGAGGAGACCAACTCTCTTTGATTGGACCAAGAGAAGACGAACTCTCTTAGATTGGACCAAGAGGAGACGAACTCGACAAGCTTGGACCAAGAGGAGACCAACTCTCTTGGATTGGATAAAGAGGAGACGAACTCTCTTACATTGGACCAAGAGGAGACGAACTCGACTAGCTTGGACCATGAGGAAACCAACTCTCTTTGATGGGACCAAGGGAAGACGAACTCTCTTAGAATCGATGAAGAGGAGTTGAACTCTCTTTGATTGGACCAAGAGGAGACGAACTCGGTTAGATTTGAGCAAGAGGAGATGAACTCTCTTAGATTGGACTAGGACGATATGAACTCTGTTAGATTGGACCGAGAGAAGACGAACTCACTATGATTGGACCAAGAGAAGACGAACTCTCTTAGAATCGATGAAGAGGAGATGAACTCTCTTAGCATGGACCAAGAGGACACGAACTCGGTTAGATTGGACTAAGAGTAGACGAACTCTCTTAGATTGGACCAAAAGGAGACGAACTCTGTTAGATTGGACGAAGTGGAGACGAACACTCTTAGATTGATCGAAGAGGAGACGAAGGCTCTCAGATTGGACCAAGAGGAGACGAACTCGACAAGCTTGGACCAAAAGGAGAGCAACTCTCTTGGATTGGATAAAGAGGAGACGAACTCTCTTAGATTGGACCAAGAGGAAACGAACTCGGCAAGATTGGACCAAGAAGGAGACGAACTCGGTTAGATTTGAGCAAGGGGAGACGAACTCTCTTAGATTGGACCAAGAGGAGACGAACTCGGAAAGATTGGACAAAGAGGTGGCAAACTCTCTAAGTTAGGACCAAGAGGAGACGAACTCTCTTAGATTGGACCAAAAGGAGACGAACTCTCCTAGATTGGACGAAGAGGAGACGAACTCTCTTAGATTGGACCAAGAGGAGACGAACTCTCTTTGATTGGACCAAAAGGAGACGAACTCTCCTAGATTGGACGAAGAGGAGACGAACTTTTTAGATTGGACCAAGAGGAGACGAACTCGGTTAGATTTGAGCAAGGGGAGACGAACTCTCTTAGATTGGACCAAGAGGAGACGAACTCGGAAAGATTGGACAAAGAGGTGGCAAACTCTCTAAGTTAGGACCAAGAGGAGACGAACTCTCTTAGATTGGACCAAAAGGAGACGAACTCTCCTAGATTGGAAGAAGAGGAGACGAACTCTCTTAGATTGGACCAAGAGGAGACGAACTCGGTTAGATTTGAGCAAGAGGAGACGAACTCTCTTAGATTGGACTATGAGGATACGAACTCTGTTAGATTGGACCGAAAGAAGACGAACTCGCTATGATTAGACCAAGAGGAGACGAACTCTCTTAGATTGGACTATGAGGATATGAACTCTGTTAGATTGGACCGAAAGAAGACGAACTCGCTATGATTAGACCAAGAGAAGACGAACTCTCTTAGAATCGACGAAGAGAAGATGAACTCTCTTAGCATGGACCAAGAGGACACGAACTCGGTAAGATTGGACCAAGATGACACGAACTCGGTGAGATTGGACCAAGAGTAGACGAACTCTCTTAGATTGGACCAAGAGGAGAAGAACTCTGTTAGATTGGACCAAGTGGAGACGAACTCTGTTAGATTGGACCAAGTGGAGACGAACTCTGTTAGATTGGACCAAGTGGAGACGAACTCTCTTAGATTGGACGAAGAAGAGACGAACTCTCTCAGATTGGACCAAGAGGAGACGAACTCGGTTAGATTTGACCGAGAGGAGACGAACTCTCTTAGATTGGACTATGAGGATAGGAACTCTGTTAGATTGGACCGAGAGAAGACGAACTTGCTATGATTTGACCAAGAGAAGACGAACTCTCTTAGAATCGATGAAGAGGAGATGAACTCTCTTAGCATGGACCAAGAGGACACGGACTCGGTTAGATTGGACTAAGATGACACGAACTCGGTTCGATTGGACCAAGTGGAGACGAACTCTGTTAGATTGGACCAAGTGGAGACGAACTCTCTCAGATTGGACGAAGAAGAGACGAACTCTCTCAGATTGGCCCAAGAGGAGACCAACTCGACTAGCCTGGACCAAGAGGAGACCAACTCTCTTAGATTGGACCAAGAGAAGACGAACTCTCTTAGAATCGATGAAGAGGAGATGAACTCTCTTTGATTGGACCAAGAGGAGACGAACTCGGTTAGATTTGAGCAAGAGGAGATGAACTCTCTTAGATTGGACTATGAGGATAGGAACTCTGTTAGATTGGACCGAGAGAAGACGAACTCGCTATGATTGGACCAAGAGGAGACGAACTCTGTTAGATTGGACCAAGTGGAGACGAACTCTGTTTGATTGGACCAAGTGGAGACGAACTCTCTTAGACTGGACGAAGAGTAGACGAACTCTCTCAGATTGGACCAAGAGAACATGAACTTTGTTAGATATGAGCAAGAGTAGACGAACTCTCTTAGATTGGACTATGAGGATAGGAACTCTGTTAGATTGGACCGAGAGAAGACGAACTCGCTCTGATTGGACCAGGAGAAGGCGAACTCTCTTAGAATCGATGAAGAGGAGATGAATTCTCTTAGCATGAACGAAAAGGAGACGAACTCGGTTAGATTGGACCAAGATGACACGAACTGGGTTAGATTGAACCAAGAGTAGACGAACTCTGTTAGATTGGACTAAGTGGAGACGAACTCTCTTAGATTGGACGAAGAGGAGACGAACTCTCTCAGATTGGACCAAGAGGAGACGAACTCGACTAGCTTGGACAAAGAGGAGACCAACTCTCTTTGATGGGACCAAGAGAAGATGAACTCTCTTAGAATCGTTGAAGAGGAGATGAACTCTCTTTGATTGGACCAGGAGGAGACGAACTCGGTTAGATTGGACCAAGTGGAGACGAACTCTCTTAGATTGGACGAAGAGGAGACGAACGCTGTCAAATTGGACCAAGAGGAGACGAACTCGACAAGCTTGGACCAAAAGGAGAGCAACTCTCTTGGATTGGATAAAGAGGAGACGAACTCTCTTAGATTGGACCAAGAGGAGACGAACTCGGCAAGATTGGACCAAGAGGAGACGAACTCGATTAGATTTGAGCAAGAGGAGACGAACTCTCTTAGATTGGACCAAGAGGAGACGAACTCGGAAAGATTGGACAAAGAGGTGGCAAACTCTCTAAGTTAGGACCAAGAGGAGACGAACTCTCTTAGATTGGACCAAAAGGAGACGAACTCTCCTAGATTGGACGAAGAGGAGACGAACTCTCTTAGATTGGACCAAAAGGAGTCGAACTCGGTTAGATTTGAGCAAGAGGAGACGAACTCTCTTAGATTGGACTATGAGGATATGAACTCTGTTAGATTGGACCGAAAGAAGACGAACTCGCTATGATTAGACCAAGAGGAGACGAACTCTCTTAGATTGGACTATGAGGATATGAACTCTGTTAGATTGGACCGAAAGAAGACGAACTCGCTATGATTAGACCAAGAGAAGACGAACTCTCTTAGAATCGATGAAGAGGAGAGGAACTCTCTTAGCATGGACCAAGAGGACACGAACTCGGTAAGATTGGACCAAGATGACACGAACTCGGTTAGATTGGACCAAGAGTAGACGAACTCTCTTAGATTGGACCAAGAGGAGACGAACTCTGTTAGATTGGACCAAGTGGAGACGAACTCTGTTAGATTGGACCAAGTGGAGACGAAATCTCTTAGATTGGACGAAGAAGAGACGAACTCTCTCAGATTGGACCAAGAGGAGACGAACTCGACTAGCTTGGACCAAGAGGAGACCAACTCTCTTAGATTGGACCAAGAGAAGACGAACTCTCTTAGAATCAATGAAGAGGAGATGAACTCTCTTTGATTGGACCAACAGGAGACAAACTCTCCTAGATTGGACCAAGAGGAGACGAACTCTCAGTGATTGGACCAAGAGGAGACGAACTCGGTTAGATTTGACTGAGAGGAGACGAACTCTCTTAGATTGGACTATGAGGATAGGAACTCTGTTAGATTGGACCGAGAGAAGATGAACTTGCTATGATTTAACCAAGAGAAGACGAACTCTCTTAGAATCGATGAAGAGGAGATGAACTCTCTTAGCATGGACCAAGAGGACACGGACTCGGTTAGATTGGACTAAGATGACACGAACTCGGTTAGATTGTACCAAGTGGAGACGAACTCTCTCAGATTGGACGAAGAAGAGACGAACTCTCTCAGATTGGACCAAGAGGAGACCAACTCGACTAGCCTAGACAAAGAGGAGACCAATACTCTTAGATTGGACCAAGAGAAGACGAACTCTCTTAGAATCGATGAAGAGGAGATGAACTCTCTTTGATTGGACCAAGAGGAGACGAACTCGGTTAGATTTGAGCAAGAGGAGATGAACTCTCTTAGATTGGACTATGAGGATAGGAACTCTGTTAGATTGGACCGAGAGAAGACGAACTCGCTATGATTGGACCAAGAGGAGACGAACGCTGTTAGATTGGACCAAGTGGAGACGAACTCTGTTTGATTGGACCAAGTGGAGACGAACTCTCTTAGACTGGACGAAGAGGAGACGAACTCTCTCAGATTGGACCAAGAGGACATGAACTTGGTTAGATTTGAGCAAGAGGAGACGAACTCTCTTAGATTGGACTATGAGCATAGGAACTCTGTTAGATTGGACCGAGAGAAGACGAACTCGCTCTGATTGGACCAGGAGAAGGCGAACTCTCTTAGAATCGAGGAAGAGGAGTTGAACTCTCTTAGCATGAACGAAGAGGAGACGAACTCGGTTAGATTGGACCAAGATGACACGAACTGGGTTAGATTGAACCAAGAGTAGACGAACTCTCTTAGATTGGACCACGAGGAGATGAACTCTGTTAGATTGGACCAAGTGGAGACGAACTCTCTTAGATTGGACGAAGAGGAGACGAACTCTCTCAGATTGGACCAAGAGGAGACGAACTCGACTAGCTTGGACCAAGAGGAGACCAACTCTCTTTGATGGGACCAAGAGAAGACGAACTCTCTTAGAATCGTTGAAGAGGAGATGAACTCTCTTTGATTGGACCAGGAGGAGACGAACTCGGTTAGATTGGACCAAGTGGAGATGAACTCTCTTAGAATCGATGAAGAGGAGTTGAACTCTCTTAGCATGAACGAAGAGGAGACGAACTCGGTTACATTGGACCAAGATGACACGAACTGGGTTAGATTGAACCAAGAGTAGACGAACTCTCTTAGATTGGACCAAGAGGAGATGAACTCTGTTAGATTGGACCAAGTGGAGACGAACTCTCTTAGATTGGACGAAGAGGAGACGAACTCTCTCAGATTGGACCAAGAGGAGACGAACTCGACTAGCTTGGACCAAGAGGAGACCAACTCTCTTTGATGGGACCAAGAGAAGGCGAACTCTCTTAGAATCGTTGAAGAGGAGATGAACTCTCTTTGATTGGACCAGGAGGAGACGAACTCGGTTAGATTGGACCAAGTGGAGATGAACTCTCTTAGATTGGACGAAGAGGAGACGAACGCTGTCAGATTGGAACAAGAGGAGACGAACTCGACAAGCTTGGACCAAAAGGAGAGCAACTCTCTTGGATTGGATAAAGAGGAGACAAACTCTCTTAGATTGGACCAAGAGGAGACGAACTCGGCAAGATTGGACAAAGAAGTGGCAAACTCTCTAAGGTAGGACCAAGAGGAGACGAACACTCTTAGATTGGACCAAAAGGAGACGAACTCTCCTAGATTGGACGAAGAGGAGACGAACACTCTTAGATTGGACCAAGAGGAGACGAACTCGGTTAGATTTGAGCAAGAGGAGACGAACTCTCTTATATTGGACCAAGAGGAGACGAACTCGGAAAGATTGGACCAAAAGGAGACGAACTCTCCAAGATTGGACGAAGAGGAGACAAACTCTCTTAGATTGGACCAAGAGGAGACGAACTCACTTAGAATGGACCAAGAAGAGACGAACTTGGCTAGATTGGACTATGAGGATATGAACTCTGTTAGATTGGACCGAGAGAAGAAGAACTCGCTATGATTGGACCAAGACAAGACGAACTCTCTTAGAATCGATGAAGAGGAGATGAACTCTCTTAGCATGGACCAAGAGGATACGAACTCGGTTAGATTGGACCAAGAGTAGACGAACTCTCTTAGATTGGACCAAGAGGAGACGAACTCTGTTAGATTGGACCAAGTGGAGACGAACTCTGTTAGATTGGACCAAGTGGAGACGAACTCTCTTAGATTGGACGAAGAAGAGACGAACTCTCTCAGATTGGACCAAGAGGAGACGAACTCGACTAGCTTGGACCAAGAGGAGACCAACTCTCTTAGATTGAACCAAGAGAAGACGAACTCTCTTAGAATCGATGAAGAGGAGATGAACTCTCTTTGATTGGACCAAGAGGAGACGAACTCGGCTAGATTTGAGCAAGAGGAGATGAACTCTCTTAGATTGGACTATGAGGATAGGAACTCTGTTAGATTGGACCGAGAGAAGACGAACTCGCTATGATTGGACCAAGACGAGACGAACTCTGTTAGATTGGACCAAGTGGAGACGAACTCTGTTTGATTGGACCAAGTGGAGACGAACTCTCTTAGACTGGACGAAGAGGAGACGAACTCTCTCAGATTGGACCAAGAGGACATGAACTTGGTTAGATTTGAGCAAGAGGAGACGAACTCTCTTAGATTGGACTATGAGCATAGGAACTCTGTTAGATTGGACCGAGAGAAGACGAACTCGCTCTGATTGGACCAGGAGAAGGCGAACTCTCTTAGAATCGATGAAGAGGAGTTGAACTCTCTTAGCATGAACGAAGAGGAGACGAACTCGGTTAGATTGGACCAAGATGACACGAACTGGGTTAGATTGAACCAAGAGTAGACGAACTCTCTTAGATTGGACCAAGAGGAGATGAACTCTGTTAGATTGGACCAAGTGGAGACGAACTCTCTTAGATTGGACGAAGAGGAGACGAACTCTCTCAGATTGGACCAAGAGGAGACGAACTCGACTAGCTTGGACCAAGAGGAGACCAACTCTCTTTGATGGGACCAAGAGAAGACGAACTCTCTTAGAATCGTTGAAGAGGAGATGAACTCTCTTTGATTGGACCAGGAGGAGACGAACTCGGTTAGATTGGACCAAGTGGAGATGAACACTCTTAGAATCGATGAAGAGGAGTTGAACTCTCTTAGCATGAACGAAGAGGAGACGAACTCGGTTACATTGGACCAAGATGACACGAACTGGGTTAGATTGAACCAAGAGTAGACGAACTCTCTTAGATTGGACCAAGAGGAGATGAACTCTGTTAGATTGGACCAAGTGGAGACGAACTCTCTTAGATTGGACGAAGAGGAGACGAACTCTCTCAGATTGGACCAAGAGGAGACGAACTCGACTAGCTTGGACCAAGAGGAGACCAACTCTCTTTGATGGGACCAAGAGAAGACGAACTCTCTTAGAATCGTTGAAGAGGAGATGAACTCTCTTTGATTGGACCAGGAGGAGACGAACTCGGTTAGATTGGACCAAGTGGAGATGAACACTCTTAGAATCGATGAAGAGGAGTTGAACTCTCTTAGCATGAACGAAGAGGAGACGAACTCGGTTACATTGGACCAAGATGACACGAACTGGGTTAGATTGAACCAAGAGTAGACGAACTCTCTTAGATTGGACCAAGAGGAGATGAACTCTGTTAGATTGGACCAAGTGGAGACGAACTCTCTTAGATTGGACGAAGAGGAGACGAACTCTCTCAGATTGGACCAAGAGGAGACGAACTCGACTAGCTTGGACCAAGAGGAGACCAACTCTCTTTGATGGGACCAAGAGAAGGCGAACTCTCTTAGAATCGTTGAAGAGGAGATGAACTCTCTTTGATTGGACCAGGAGGAGACGAACTCGGTTAGATTGGACCAAGTGGAGATGAACTCTCTTAGATTGGACGAAGAGGAGACGAACGCTGTCAGATTGGAACAAGAGGAGACGAACTCGACAAGCTTGGACCAAAAGGAGAGCAACTCTCTTGGATTGGATAAAGAGGAGACAAACTCTCTTAGATTGGACCAAGAGGAGACGAACTCGGCAAGATTGGACAAAGAAGTGGCAAACTCTCTAAGGTAGGACCAAGAGGAGACGAACACTCTTAGATTGGACCAAAAGGAGACGAACTCTCCTAGATTGGACGAAGAGGAGACGAACACTCTTAGATTGGACCAAGAGGAGACGAACTCGGTTAGATTTGAGCAAGAGGAGACGAACTCTCTTATATTGGACCAAGAGGAGACGAACTCGGAAAGATTGGACCAAAAGGAGACGAACTCTCCAAGATTGGACGAAGAGGAGACAAACTCTCTTAGATTGGACCAAGAGGAGACGAACTCACTTAGAATGGACCAAGAAGAGACGAACTTGGCTAGATTGGACTATGAGGATATGAACTCTGTTAGATTGGACCGAGAGAAGAAGAACTCGCTATGATTGGACCAAGACAAGACGAACTCTCTTAGAATCGATGAAGAGGAGATGAACTCTCTTAGCATGGACCAAGAGGATACGAACTCGGTTAGATTGGACCAAGAGTAGACGAACTCTCTTAGATTGGACCAAGAGGAGATGAACTCTGTTAGATTGGACCAAGTGGAGACGAACTCTGTTAGATTGGACCAAGTGGAGACGAACTCTCTTAGATTGGACGAAGAAGAGACGAACTCTCTCAGATTGGACCAAGAGGAGACGAACTCGACTAGCTTGGACCAAGAGGAGACCAACTCTCTTAGATTGAACCAAGAGAAGACGAACTCTCTTAGAATCGATGAAGAGGAGATGAACTCTCTTTGATTGGACCAAGAGGAGACGAACTCGGCTAGATTTGAGCAAGATGAGACGAACTCTCTTAGATTGGACTATGAGGATATGAACTCTGTTAGATTGCACCGAGTGAAGACGAACTCGCTATGATTGGACCAAGAGAAGACGAACTCTCTTAGAATCGATGAAGAGGAGATGAACTCTCTTAGCATGGACCATGAGGACACGAACTCGGTTAGATTGGACCAAGATGACACGAACTCGGTTAGATTGGACCGAGAGGAGATGAACTCTCTTAGATTGGACTATGTGGATGGGAACTCTCTTAGATTGGACGAAGAGGAGACGAATTCGGCTAGCTTGGACTAAGAGGAGACGAAATCTCTTAGATTGGACGAAGAGGAAACGAACTCTCTGAGATTGGACCAAGAGTAGACGAACTCGGTTAGATTAGATGAAGAGGAGACGAACTCTTTAGATTGGACCAAGAGGAGACGAACTCTGTTAGATTGGACCTAGTGGAGACGAACTCTGTTAGATTGGACCAAGTGGAGATGAACTCTCTTAGATTGGACGAAGAAGAGACGAACTCTCTCAGATTGGACCAAGAGGAGACGAACTCGACTAGCTTGGACCAAGAGGAGACCAACTCTCTTAGATTGAACCAAGAGAAGACGAACTCTCTTAGAATCGATGAAGAGGAGATGAACTCTCTTTGATTGGACCAAGAGGAGACGAACTCGGCTAGATTTGAGCAAGAGGAGACGAACTCTCTTAGATTGGACTATGAGGATATGAACTCTGTTAGATTGCACCGAGTGAAGACGAACTCGCTATGATTGGACCAAGAGAAGATGAACTCTCTTAGAATCGATGAAGAGGAGATGAACTCTCTTAGCATGGACCAAGAGGACACGAACTCGGTTAGATTGGACCAAGATGACACGAACTCGGTTTGATTGGACCGAGAGGAGATGAACTCTCTTAGATTGGACTATGTGGATGGGAACTCTCTTAGATTGGACGAAGAGGAGACGAATTCGGCTAGCTTGGACTAAGAGGAGACGAAATCTCTTAGATTGGACGAAGAGGAAACGAACTCTCTTAGATTGGACCAAGAGTAGACGAACTCAGTTAGATTAGATGAAGAGGAGACGAACTCTCTTAGATTGGACCAAGAGGAGACGAACTCTGTTAGATTGGACCAAGTGGAGACGAACTCTGTTAGATTGGACCAAGTGGAGATGAACTCTCTTAGATTGGACGAAGAAGAGACGAACTCTCTCAGATTGGACCAAGAGGAGACGAACTCGACTAGCTTGGACCAAGAGGAGACCAACTCTCTTAGATTGAACCAAGAGAAGACGAACTCTCTTAGAATCGATGAAGAGGAGATGAACTCTCTTCGATTGGACCAAGAGGAGATGAACTCGGTTAGATTTGAGCAAGAGGAGACGAACTCTCTTAGATTGGACTATGAGGATATGAACTCTGTTAGATTGCACCGAGTGAAGACGAACTCGCTATGATTGGACCAAGAAAAGACGAACTCTCTTAGAATCGATGAAGAGGAGATGAACTCTCTTAGCATGGACCAAGAGGACACGAACTCGGTTAGATTGGACCAAGATGACACGAACTCGGTTAGATTGGACCGAGAGGAGATGAACTCTCTTAGATTGGACTATGTGGATGGGAACTCTCTTAGATTGGACGAAGAGGAGACGAATTCGGCTAGCTTGGACTAAGAGGAGACGAAATCTCTTAGATTGGACGAAGAGGAAACGAACTCTCTGAGATTGGACCAAGAGTAGACGAACTCGGTTAGATTAGATGAAGAGGAGACGAACTCTTTAGATTGGACCAAGAGGAGACGAACTCTGTTAGATTGGACCAAGTGGAGACGAACTCTGTTAGATTGGACCAAGTGGAGACGAACTCTCTTAGATTGGACGAAGAAGAGACGAACTCTCTCAGATTGGACCAAGAGGAGACGAACTCGACTAGCTTGGACCAAGAGGAGACCAACTCTCTTAGATTGAACCAAGAGAAGACGAACTCTCTTAGAATCGATGAAGAGGAGATGAACTCTCTTTGATTGGACCAAGAGGAGACGAACTCGGCTAGATTTGAGCAAGAGGAGACGAACTCTCTTAGATTGGACTATGAGGATATGAACTCTGTTAGATTGCACCGAGTGAAGACGAACTCGCTATGATTGGACCAAGAGAAGATGAACTCTCTTAGAATCGATGAAGAGGAGATGAACTCTCTTAGCATGGACCAAGAGGACACGAACTCGGTTAGATTGGACCAAGATGACACGAACTCGGTTAGATTGGACCAAGAGGAGATGAACTCTCTTAGATTGGACTATGTGGATGGGAACTCTCTTAGATTGGACGAAGAGGAGACGAATTCGGCTAGCTTGGATTAAGAGGAGACGAAATCTCTTAGATTGGACGAAGAGGAAACGAACTCTCTTAGATTGGACCAAGAGTAGACGAACTCGGTTAGATTAGATGAAGAGGAGACGAACTCTCTTAGATTGGACCAAGAGGAGACGAACTCTGTTAGATTGGACCAAGTGGAGACGAACTCTGTTAGATTGGACCAAGTGGAGATGAACTCTCTTAGATTGGACGAAGAAGAGACGAACTCTCTCAGATTGGACCAAGAGGAGACGAACTCGACTAGCTTGGACCAAGAGGAGACCAACTCTCTTAGATTGAACCAAGAGAAGACGAACTCTCTTAGAATCGATGAAGAGGAGATGAACTCTCTTCGATTGGACCAAGAGGAGACGAACTCGGTTAGATTTGAGCAAGAGGAGACGAACTCTCTTAGATTGGACTATGAGGATATGAACTCTGTTAGATTGCACCGAGTGAAGACGAACTCGCTATGATTGGACCAAGAAAAGACGAACTCTCTTAGAATCGATGAAGAGGAGATGAACTCTCTTAGCATGGACCAAGAGGACACGAACTCGGTTAGATTGGACCAAGATGACACGAACTCGGTTAGATTGGACCGAGAGGAGATGAACTCTCTTAGATTGGACTATGTGGATGGGAACTCTCTTAGATTGGACGAAGAGGAGACGAATTCGGCTAGCTTGGACTAAGAGGAGACGAAATCTCTTAGATTGGACGAAGAGGAAACGAACTCTCTGAGATTGGACCAAGAGTAGACGAACTCGGTTAGATTAGATGAAGAGGAGACGAACTCTTTAGATTGGACCAAGAGGAGACGAACTCTGTTAGATTGGACCAAGTGGAGACGAACTCTGTTAGATTGGACCAAGTGGAGACGAACTCTCTTAGATTGGACGAAGAAGAGACGAACTCTCTCAGATTGGACCAAGAGGAGACGAACTCGACTAGCTTGGACCAAGAGGAGACCAACTCTCTTAGATTGAACCAAGAGAAGACGAACTCTCTTAGAATCGATGAAGAGGAGATGAACTCTCTTTGATTGGACCAAGAGGAGACGAACTCGGCTAGATTTGAGCAAGAGGAGACGAACTCTCTTAGATTGGACTATGAGGATATGAACTCTGTTAGATTGCACCGAGTGAAGACGAACTCGCTATGATTGGACCAAGAGAAGATGAACTCTCTTAGAATCGATGAAGAGGAGATGAACTCTCTTAGCATGGACCAAGAGGACACGAACTCGGTTAGATTGGACCAAGATGACACGAACTCGGTTAGATTGGACCAAGAGGAGATGAACTCTCTTAGATTGGACTATGTGGATGGGAACTCTCTTAGATTGGACGAAGAGGAGACGAATTCGGCTAGCTTGGATTAAGAGGAGACGAAATCTCTTAGATTGGACGAAGAGGAAACGAACTCTCTTAGATTGGACCAAGAGTAGACGAACTCGGTTAGATTAGATGAAGAGGAGACGAACTCTCTTAGATTGGACCAAGAGGAGACGAACTCTGTTAGATTGGACCAAGTGGAGACGAACTCTGTTAGATTGGACCAAGTGGAGATGAACTCTCTTAGATTGGACGAAGAAGAGACGAACTCTCTCAGATTGGACCAAGAGGAGACGAACTCGACTAGCTTGGACCAAGAGGAGACCAACTCTCTTAGATTGAACCAAGAGAAGACGAACTCTCTTAGAATCGATGAAGAGGAGATGAACTCTCTTTGATTGGACCAAGAGGAGACGAACTCGGCTAGATTTGAGCAAGAGGAGACGAACTCTCTTAGATTGGACTATGAGGATATGAACTCTGTTAGATTGCACCGAGTGAAGACGAACTCGCTATGATTGGACCAAGAGAAGATGAACTCTCTTAGAATCGATGAAGAGGAGATGAACTCTCTTAGCATGGACCAAGAGGACACGAACTCGGTTAGATTGGACCAAGATGACACGAACTCGGTTAGATTGGACCAAGAGGAGATGAACTCTCTTAGATTGGACTATGTGGATGGGAACTCTCTTAGATTGGACGAAGAGGAGACGAATTCGGCTAGCTTGGATTAAGAGGAGACGAAATCTCTTAGATTGGACGAAGAGGAAACGAACTCTCTTAGATTGGACCAAGAGTAGACGAACTCGGTTAGATTAGATGAAGAGGAGACGAACTCTCTTAGATTGGACCAAGAGGAGACGAACTCTGTTAGATTGGACCAAGTGGAGACGAACTCTGTTAGATTGGACCAAGTGGAGATGAACTCTCTTAGATTGGACGAAGAAGAGACGAACTCTCTCAGATTGGACCAAGAGGAGACGAACTCGACTAGCTTGGACCAAGAGGAGACCAACTCTCTTAGATTGAACCAAGAGAAGACGAACTCTCTTAGAATCGATGAAGAGGAGATGAACTCTCTTTGATTGGACCAAGAGGAGACGAACTCGGCTAGATTTGAGCAAGAGGAGACGAACTCTCTTAGATTGGACTATGAGGATATGAACTCTGTTAGATTGCACCGAGTGAAGACGAACTCGCTATGATTGGACCAAGAGAAGATGAACTCTCTTAGAATCGATGAAGAGGAGATGAACTCTCTTAGCATGGACCAAGAGGACACGAACTCGGTTAGATTGGACCAAGATGACACGAACTCGGTTAGATTGGACCAAGAGGAGATGAACTCTCTTAGATTGGACTATGTGGATGGGAACTCTCTTAGATTGGACGAAGAGGAGACGAATTCGGCTAGCTTGGATTAAGAGGAGACGAAATCTCTTAGATTGGACGAAGAGGAAACGAACTCTCTTAGATTGGACCAAGAGGAGACGAACTCGGTTAGATTAGATGAAGAGGAGACGAACTCTCTTAGATTGGACCAAGAGGAGACGAACTCTCTTAGATTGGACTATGAGGATATGAACTCTGTTAGATTGCACCGAGTGAAGACGAACTCGCTATGATTGGACCAAGAGAAGATGAACTCTCTTAGAATCGATGAAGAGGAGATGAACTCTCTTAGCATGGACCAAGAGGACACGAACTCGGTTAGATTGGACCGAGAGGAGATGAACTCTCTTAGATTGGACTATGTGGATGGGAACTCTCTTAGATTGGACGAAGAGGAGACGAATTCGGCTAGCTTGGACTAAGAGGAGACGAAATCTCTTAGATTGGACGAAGAGGAAACGAACTCTCTTAGATTGGACCAAGAGTAGACGAACTCGGTTAGATTAGATGAAGAGGAGACGAACTCTCTTAGATTGGACCAAGAGGAGACGAACTCTGTTAGATTGGACCAAGTGGAGACGAACTCTGTTAGATTGGACCAAGTGGAGATGAACTCTCTTAGATTGGACGAAGAAGAGACGAACTCTCTCAGATTGGACCAAGAGGAGAGGAACTCGACTAGCTTGGACCAAGAGGAGACCAACTCTCTTAGATTGAACCAAGAGAAGACGAACTCTCTTAGAATCGATGAAGAGGAGATGAACTCTCTTCGATTGGACCAAGAGGAGACGAACTCGGTTAGATTTGAGCAAGAGGAGACGAACTCTCTTAGATTGGACTATGAGGATATGAACTCTGTTAGATTGCACCGAGTGAAGACGAACTCGCTATGATTGGACCAAGAGAAGACGAACTCTCTTAGAATCGATGAAGTGGAGATGAACTCTCTTAGCATGCACCAAGAGGACACGAACTCGGTTAGATTGGACCAAGATGACACGAACTCGGTTAGATTGGACCGAGAGGAGATGAACTCTCTTAGATTGGACTATGTGGATGGGAACTCTCTTAGATTGGACGAAGATGAGACGAATTCGGCTAGCTTGGACTAAGAGGAGACGAAATCTCTTAGATTGGACGAAGATGAAACGAACTCTCTAAGATTGGACCAAGAGTAGACGAACTCGGTTAGATTAGATGAAGAGGAGACGAACTCTCTTAGATTGGACCGAAAGGAGAAGAACTCTCATAGATTGGACGAAGAGGAGACCAACGCTCTTAGAATGGACCAAGAGGAGACGAACTCGGCTAGATTGGACCTAGAGGAGACGAACTCTGTTAGATTGGACCAAGAGAAGACGAAATCTCTTAGATTGGACCAACAGGAGACGAACTCTCCTAGATTGGATGAAGAGGAGACGAACTCTCAGAGATTGGACCAGAGGAGACGAACTCGGTTAGATTTGACCGAGAGGAGACGAACTCTCTTAGATTGGACTATGAGGATAGGAACTCTATTAGATTGGACCGAGAGAAGACGAACTCACTATGATTGGACCAAGAGAAGGCGAACTCTCTTAGAATATATGAAGAGGAGATGAACTCTCTTAGCATGGATCAAGAGGACACGAACTCGGTTAGATTGGACCAAGATGACACGAACTCGGTTAGATTGGACCAAGAGTAGACGAACTCTCTTAGATTGGACGAAGAGGAGACGAACTCTGTTAGATTGGACCAAGTGGAGACGACCTCTCTTAGATTGGACGATGAGTAGACGAACTCTCTCAAATTGGACCAAGAGGAGACGAACTCGACTAGCTTGGACCAAGAGGAGACCAACTCTCTTTGATTGGACCAAGAGAAGACGAACTCTCTTAGATTGGACCAAGAGGAGACGAACTCGACAAGCTTGGACCAAGAGGAGACCAACTCTCTTGGATTGGATAAAGAGGAGACGAACTCTCTTAGATTGGACCAAGAGGAGACGAACTCGACTAGCTTGGACCAAGAGGAAACCAACTCTCTTTGATGGGACCAAGAGAAGACGAACTCTCTTAGAATCGATGAAGAGGAGTTGAACTCTCTTTGATTGGACCAAGAGGAGACGAACTCGGTTAGATTTGAGCAAGAGGAGACGAACTCTCTTAGATTGGACTATGAGGATATGAACTTTGTTAGATTGGACCGAGAGAAGACGAACTCACTATGATTGGACCAAGAGAAGACGAACTCTCTTAGAATCGATGAAGAGGAGATGAACTCTCTTAGCCTGGACCAAGAGGACACGAACTCGGTTAGATTGGACCAAGAGTAGACGAACTCTCTTAGATTGGACCAAAAGGAGACGAACTCTGTTAGATTGGACGAAGTGGAGACGAACACTCTTAGATTGATCGAAGAGGAGATGAACGCTCTCAGATTGGACCAAGAGGAGACAAACTCGACAAGCTTGGACCAAAAGGAGAGCAACTCTCTTGGATTGGATAAAGAGGAGACGAACTCTCTTAGATTAGACCAAGAGGAGACGAACTCGGCAAGATTGGACCAAGAGGAGACGAACTCTGTTAGATTTGAGCAAGAAGAGGCGAACTCTCTTAGATTGGACCAAGAGGAGACGAACTCGGAAAGATTGGACAAAGAGGTGGCAAACTCTTTAAGTTAGGACCAAGAGGAGACGAACTCTCTTAGATTGGACCAAAAGGAGACGAACTCTCCTAGATTGGACGAAGAGGAGACGAACTCTCTTAGATTGGACCATGAGGAGACGAACTCTCTTTGATTGGACCAAAAGGAGACGAACTCTTCTAGATTGGACGAAGAGGAGACGAACTCTCTTAGATTGGACCAAGAGGAGACGAACTCGGTTAGATTTGAGCAAGAGGAGACGAACTCTCTTAGATTGGACCAAGAGGAGACGAACTCGGAAAGATTGGACAAAGAGGTGGCAAACTCTCTAAGTTAGGACCAAGAGGAGATGAACTCTCTTAGATTGGACCAAAAGGAGACGAACTCTCCTAGATTGGACGAAGAGGAGACGAACTCTCTTAGATTGGACCAAGAGGAGATGAACTCGGTTAGATTTGAGCAAGAGGAGACGAACTCTCTTAGATTGGACTATAAGGATATGAACTCTGTTAGATTGGACCGAAAGAAGACGAACTCGCTATGATTAGACCAAGAGAAGACAAACTCTCTTAGAATCGATGAAGAGGAGATGAACTCTCTTAGCATGGACCAAGAGGACACGAACTCGGTAAGATTGGACCAAGATGACACGAACTCGGTTAGATTGGACCGAGAGTAGACGAACTCTCTTACATTGGACCAAGAGGAGACGAACTCTGTTAGATTGGACCATGAGGAGACAAACTCTGTTAGATTGGACCAAGTGGAGACGAACTCTGTTAGATTGGACCAAGTGGAGACGAACTCTGTTAGATTGGACCAAGTGGAGACGAACTCTCTTAGATTGGACGAAGAAGAGACTAACTCTCTCAGATTGGACCAAGAGGAGACGAACTCGACTAGCTTGGACCAAGAGGAGACCAACACTCTTAGATTGGACCAAGAGAAGACGAACTCTCTTAGAATCGATGAAGAGGAGATGAACTCTCTTTGATTGGACCAACAGGAGACAAACTCTCCTAGATTGGACGAAGAGGAGACGAACTCTCAGTGATTGGACCAAGAGGAGACGAACTCGGTTAGATTTGACCGAGAGGAGACGAACTCTCTTAGATTGGACTATGAGGATAGGAACTCTGTTAGATTGGACCGAGAGAAGACGAACTTGCTATGATTTGACCAAGAGAAGACGAGCTCTCTTAGAATCGATGAAGAGGAGATGAACTCTCTTAGCATGGACCAAGAGGACACGAACTCGGTTAGATTGGACCAATATGACACGAACTCGGTTAGATTGGACCAATATGACACGAACTCGGTTAGATTGGACCAAGTGGAGACGAACTCTGTTAGATTGGACCAAGTGGAGACGAACTTTCTCAGATTGGACGAAGAAGAGACGAACTCTCTCAGATTGGACCAAGAGGAGACGAACTCGACTAGCTTGGACCAAGAGGAGACCAACTCTCTTAGATTGGACCAAGAGAAGACGAACTCTCTTAGAATCGATGAAGAGGAGATGAACTCTCTTAGCATGGACCAAGAGGACACGGACTCGGTTAGATTGGACTAAAATGACACGAACTCGGTTAGATTGGACCAAGTGGAGACGAACTCTGTTAGATTGGACCAAGTGGAGACGAACTCTCTCAGATTGGACGAAGAAGAGACGAACTCTCTCAGATTGGACCAAGAGGAGACCAACTCGACTAGCCTGGACCAAGAGGAGACCAACTCTCTTAGATTGGACCAAGAGGAGACGAACTCGAGTAGCTTGGACCAAGAGGAGACCAACTCTCTTTGATGGGACCAAGAGAAGACGAACTCTCTTAGAATCGTTGAAGAGGAGATGAACTCTCTTTGATTGGACCAGGAGGAGACGAACTCGGTTAGATTGGACCAAGTGGAGATGAACTCTCTTAGATTGGACGAAGGGGAGACGAACGCTGTCAGATTGTACCAAGAGGAGACGGACTCGACAAGCTTGGACCAAAAGGAGAGCAACTCTCTTGGATTGGATAAAGAGGAGACAAACTCTCTTAGATTGGACCAAGAGGAGACGAACTCGGCAAGATTGGACAAAGAAGTGGCAAACTCTCTAAGGTAGGACCAAGAGGAGACGAACACTCTTAGATTGGACCAAAAGGAGACGAACTCTCCTAGATTGGACGAAGAGGAGACGAACTCTCTTAGATTGGACCAAGAGGAGACGAACTCGGTTAGATTTGAGCAAGAGGAGACGAACTCTCTTAGATTGGACCAAGAGGAGACGAACTCGGAAAGATTGGACCAAAAGGAGACGAACTCTCCTAGATTGGACGAAGAGGAGACAAACTCTCTTAGATTGGACCAAGAGGAGACTAACTCGGTTAGATTTGAGCAAGAGGAGACGAACTCTCTTAGATTGGACTATGAGGTTATGAACTCTGTTAGATTGGACCGAGAGAAGAAGAACTCGCTATGATTGGACCAAGACAAGACGAACTCTCTTAGAATCAATGAAGAGGAGATGAACTCTCTTAGCATGGACCAAGAGGACACGAACACGGTTAGATTGGACCAAGAGTAGACGAACTCTCTTAGATTGGACCAAGAGGAGACGAACTCTATTAGATTGGACCAAGTGGAGACGAACTCTGTTAGATTGGACCAAGTGGAGACGAACTCTCTTAGATTGGACGAAGAAGAGACGAACTCTCTCAGATTGGACCAAGAGGAGACGAACTGGACTAGCTTGGACCAAGAGGAGACCAACTCTCTTAGATTGAACCAAGAGAAGACGAACTCTCTTAGAATCGATGAAGAGGAGATGAACTCTCTTTGATTGGACCAAGAGGAGACGAACTCGGTTAGATTTGAGCAAGAGGAGACGAACTCTCTTAGATTGAACTATGAGGATATGAACTCTGTTGATTGGGCCGAGAGAAGACGAACTCGCTATTATTGGACCAAGAGAAGACGAACTCTCTCAGAATCGATGAAGAGGAGATGAACTCTCTTAGCATGGACCAAGAGGACACGAACTCGGTTAGATTGGACCAAGATGACACGAACTCGGTTAGATTGGACCGAGAGGAGCTGAACTCTCTCAGATTGGATTATGAGGATAGGAACTCTCTTAGATTGAACGAAGAGGAGACGAATTCGGCTAGCTTGGACCAAGAGGAGACGAAATCTCTTAGATTGGACGAAGTGGATACGAACTCTCTTAGATTGGACGAAGAGGATACGA